>QFEO01000861.1:7088-30661 GCA_003316615.1 Amanita pseudoporphyria
AGAGTTTTGACTAGGCACGCCGAGCGACGGCAAAGAGTGTGGGTGTAAGTGTGGGTGTGGGAATATGCGTGGAAATAAGTGGCGTGAGAGTACATTTCGGTGTGAGTGTCGGTGAAGGTGTCGGTGAAAGCGTAGAGGTAAGTATAGGTGATGGTGTAGAGATATGTGTCGGTGAAGATGTCGGTGAAAGTGTAGAGGTAGGTAATGGTGTAGGGATAGGTGTCAGTAGAGGTGTCAGTGAAAGTGTAGAGGTAAGCGTAGGTAATGGTGTAGGGATAGGTGGAGGTGAGAGTGTAGAGGTAAGTGTTGGTGTAGGGATAGGTGTTGGTGAAGATGTCAGTGAAAGTGTAGAGGTAAGTGTAGGTAATGGAGTAGGGATAGGTGGAGGTGTCAGTGAAAGTGTAGAGGTAAGTGTAGGTGATGGTGTAGAGATAGGTGGAGGTGAAGGTGTCAGTGAAAGTGTAGAGGTAAGTGTAGGTGATGGTGTAGAGATAGGTGTTGGCGAAGGTATTGGTGAAGGTGTCGGCGAAGGTGTTGGTGAAAGTGTAGAGGTAAGTGTAGGTGATGGTGTGGAGATAGGTGCGGGTGAAAGTGTAGAGGTAGACGTGGATGAAAGCAGTGAAAATGTGCGTGCAGGCGCGGAGGCACTAGAAACATTCGTCTTCTCCGTGACTCGACTGCGTTCATGAGTATATTTGGTCGCCAAAAAACTATAACGCCTTACCTTGCTAGGGAAACACAGCCTGCGCACGCCCAAAGCATCAACAACAACCTTAGCGATTAAACGACTTGAGAGTAACTTACCATATTCGTCAACCTTAGTTGTGTACGACGTGGAAACGTTTTCAAGCAACAGGTCAACTCTGAGATCCGGACCGTTTCCAGTAAAATCCTATTGACCATTCAGGCGTCAGCATATATTATCTCAAATAACGAAGGACCTCAGGTAGCAGATCGATCCATTCACTATCGTGTGTGAGGGCCATCTCGGCCTTTGGCTCCTGCAATGGTTTTAGTTCGACGGTCTCATAATATACCGCGAAACCCACTTGGTGAAAAAGCATGACATTGATAAAATCGGAAGGATGCAACTATTGCCAGAAAGTTAGAGGGAAGGCGTACGCCTACACGTAACGTACTGGGGATGCAATACTGGAATCCTCTTTGAGGGGTAATTCTGGGAGACCGCCTCCTAAATCAAACTTATCTTGGCCAATAGTGTCTTGCTCATCCCGCATAGTGCCGTCGGCGGAGCTAGACCCCGCACGTTGGTAGAGAGATTGGTTCAGCGAGGTACCATGCTCAGGCCGATTGCTGGTCTTGTCGCCCGCCCCCGTCTTGGAAGACTTTGCGTCAGAGGAAGATGCGGGTACTGACAATTTGTTGTCGAGTCTGGCCCACAGATCCGGCCGAAGCATGATCTTATAGCCTCGCAAAAAATTGCATTGATTCAGTTCGTTGTCGGAGGTGATTAAATCTTCTGAAATTGGACCCGTACTCGATACTACCTTACCCATCTCTCTCCAACGGTAGGGTGTTCGGGTGTTTTTGAGTCCTTTCTCAAAGGCTAGTTCAACGTAATTGGGATGATGCACATCGGGAGTAAAGCGTTCATAGAATGTCGCGATTCCCCAATTTCTAGACTTGACACAGCCTGTAATGAGGTACAAGGACCCGTTGGAAGAGTCTCTCCCCTTATATCCCATCATATATTCATACCAGTTAAAGCCGTGACGAGAAGCATAGTCTCGGAACACACGCCGGTTTCGTGCTTCAAAAAGAGTAGCACCTTCCAGCAAGGCGAGCACTGCTCCCTTGGATTCCAAACATTCAAACTTTATCTGTCTGTGAAGCATAGACAATCAGCTGCACTGAATGGCCAAAGAATCTATAACTAACATGTCGCTTGTTCGATTGACCGACTTACTAGTTAGCAACGTTTCAGGTTGGAGTCTCTTGTGAACCGAAACATCGGGGGATATGAGCGTCTCAAAGGAACGCGGAAGTACAGGTGGGTTGGCGGGATTATCGTGAGACAGGCAAATATTAAAGAGAAAGTCAAAAGTGCCATCCATCGTTACTATACCAACGTCCCCTATCGTTATCCCTTTCTTTCGGTATTCCATTGGAAGATCCAGAGTCGGTTCAGGCATATAGATTGGGTAACCCAGCTTGTGCATTAACATGACACGAGCATACATTTCGGCATTTGATACGTCGAAGTCCATTACCTTTATGCATATTACTGTAAATCTAGGGGAATATTTAACTAGCATCTTACTTGCGAATAATCTCGCAGGGTTATAGAATCCGAGATTGTCGCGATAGTCACTTCCTCCATGTCAAAATTCGCGTACTAGATAATTATGAAGCCGTTTATCGCAACTTTCAGGAATAAATGACATACGGTTCTGCCTGTCGTTTTGACAATCGTGTGTGGGGTTAAAATTGCCTTGCTATGTCTCTTGGGTGCTACGAATGAGTGAGTATGAGCTGACACATAAGGTATGACATGGGATTATTCTCACACACAAGCCTTCTCCAAAAGTTACGTAATGGCGAAAGGGAAACCCTCTCTGATTTCGGCTTTGGCATACGATTGGCTGTTACGTCGGGCTGATCAGTAGCAACTGCAATTATCAGCAAGGGAGCTTACTCAAGTCTGTTTCTTTATCCTCGATGGCGCTACCGGATGGAATAGACGCCAGAGTATTTGAGGCGTGAAACACCATTGAACTTGGATTCGTGTTATTGTTCCCATGATTTTCGTTGATAACCACGACAACCGAAGGAGCGTTACGCATATCCCCACCAACATCGTTTATCTGGGATTCATTCAGGGTGACGTTCTGAGCATCTGATAGCCACTGGTTGCCCGATTGTCCATCCTTCTTTGAAGAAGTAGCGGTTTTCCTAGTTTTGTCCCACTCGGACATGGTATCTTGCAGAGTCGGAAGATGTGAATAGTTAAGTCTGGGGGGAACACGAATCAGCGATCGTCAAACTTATGTAGACATTGCCGCGGAACAAGCCTGGGGCCTTGCGTGCGCGTGTTGTACTACTAGTGTCGTTGAACAAGTCAGGACCAGGGATCAAAATAGATCATGATGTTGACCTCACGACTTACAGGAGGTCCTAGGGTCATTGTTATTGGTATTTCATATCCCGGCCGAGCGCTTATCTTTGTAGCGGCATGCTTAGAGGCCATTGATTCCGTTGCACAGCAAACGTGGTTCGTCCTCGTGCAACCAATGATTTGAGGGCGTTTCTTGTGAAAGCTAAAGAGCATTGCGCAGCACGAGAAGGGACCAGACATGGTGGTTCGACTATGCGATGTTAGGGTGGTAGTCCGACACGCGTCTATACATGCCACAAGGAGGGTATCAAGGCCATAAGAAATTAGTGGTCTTGATGTACTGGCATAAACGAGAATCTTGTCGTGCTCTAGGGTGCATGAGACTACCGTCGTTTCTTCTGAGAAAGTGGTGGGGCTGGCGACAAGAAATGTGTGATTCCTTACTCCGCTCCGCTTTCACTTCACCCCAGAAATGCGGCTCTGTCTGCTGCATGCTCTTGTCTTGTTTTCACTACAGGCACGGGCATTGCACGAGTCTGATGTTGGTGTTGTCGACTGGTACAAGCGTCTCATCGGTGTCCCCCTCGTTGGCTCGGTCGAAACTGCACCCACGTTCCATTCCGTCGGGAATGACAGTAGTCTCTTGCTGACGGCGACGGCGAGTAACGTCCTTGCTGCTTTGCATCCCAAAGACGGGTCTGTTGGTTCGTCGCGGTCGCTCTGTCCTTGTGTTTCCGTGGCTGACTTCGACGCAGCTTGGCGGTTTCTTTTCGACCAGGAGGACAGAATCAACTCGTTTTACAGACATGAAGACGGTATTAAACCCCTTCTACTCTATTTCCAACGTCTGACTCTGGGCATACAGTCATAACAGCATTATCAGGCCCGGGTGGTGCAACATTACGTTCCTTTGACGCTTCCACTGGGCACCTCATTTCCGAACAACGCCTTCACTCACCCTCAGAAGGGATTGGGTCACAACCGCAGCATTTTGGAAACTTTATTGCCTATGTCGCTGACAAGCCGACTGACCTCCTCGCTCTGACAAATGGACATAAGGTAGCATATATTGAGGGGACAACTGGGAGGACAAAGTGGACATGGGCGGCTCCTGACCAAACGTGCGTACTTACCCATACCATGGCCTCTATATGCAACTTATCGTCTCAGTTCTCTCGTGATATACACGAAGCTCATTTCGGCTTCCTATGCAGTCTACGTCATCGGCGTGTCAAAATCAACTGCATCCTACACACTTCATATCACCACCCTGCTTTCATCTACTGGTCAAGTCCTCAATGACGTCGATGTGCCCTCGCAAATTGCCAATCCTACAGCCGACATGATTCTACTCTCTCTCCATATTCCACATCAATATATACCTCGAGTTGCTTGGTTAGAAGACGGCAAGATCAGGTCAAAGGCGCTTACCCCAGATTTAAAGAATCCGTCGGAGAAATTAGATAACCTTGCCTTTGACAAAATTCTAGACGTTGGCTTGAGTAATTATGGGTATTTTGTTGCCTTGAAACAGGATGGCTCGGTATGGGTTATGAAAATGGAGGATGATGGGACAGTTATAAGAGCGTGGAGCGAGTTCGACAAGGTATGTTTGATGTTGTATTCTATTGTTGCGATGGGCTGATATAACGTTGGATAGGTATCACATGGAGGAGCTCCAAGAGTTGCATTTGGTGGAGGTGTGGATAAAGAAGGGAGAGCGTATGTTGCACGTGTCTTGTGGTCTAAGGGGTCAACAGTGAGTATATGCTTTTAGGAAGGTCTCGAGTATATCTAATCGTAACCTTAGAAAGCTGTTGTGGACATTGTTTCGACTATTGATACCAAGACGCAACGATCTCAATTTCCTTTCGACGCGTTTACACATGGATCCATCGCCCACGTACGTTATCTTAGCTTATTTTACACCCCGGGAAACTTACCTGCGTAACAGGTCGCGCTGACTCTTACCCCGAACCCTCATCTAGTAGTTTCCACGGATACGGGAACGGTACAATTATGGTCGATATCTTCTGATTCACACTTGGACACCCAACCAGTTACGGAACTACTATGGAATAGGGAAGAAGGGCTATCAACTATATCAGCATCGGAATTTGTCGAGCTTCCAGAACAAGCGTCGGCAGTATCTGGTAGGCTGGAAGGTGAAGGGTACATTGGGCGGCTACACCGACAGCTGGTAGAGGCACAGGTCAGCTGCTGTTTTATCCACAGCTGAGATCAACCACTAATGCACCGGAAAACAGAATCTCCCCCGTTATCTGTTCAACTTTGTCGTTCGCTTCGCAACGGGGTCCTACCCATCATCGACTGCCCCCTCTTCCACTGTCACCTCGGCCAATACAACGGAATTAGCTCGTGATACCTTCGGATTCCGACAACTTATCATCGCAGCTACTGAATTTGGAAAAGTATATGCGATTGATACAACAAGCGGCGAGATTGTGTGGAGTCGCATTTTTGGCCTTGGATGGGCTGGCCAAGCGGGAACGACCGGGAAGGTGGTCGGTGGCCGGGTGGACGTGGTCAAGGTGCACGTGATCAAGCCTGTTGGGAGCAGTGTTAGCAAAAAGGACAGGAGGGAGAAGAGCAAGAAGTCAAAGACCACCCCCGGGACGGCAGACGAAGTGATGAGGCCGGAGGTAGTGTTGATCGCCCAGCGAACCGCGCATAATGTGAGTTTTTTTATTTCCAGCAACGAATTTGTTTATTAATTGGGGTTGTGGTGAAGACCTTAGTGGATACCGTCATATTCCATGTCGATGCGATGACGGGTGTTGATGTACGAGGCCAAGAAGTGAAGCAGTCGAGAGATGCGTACGGCTTGTTGCAAGGTCTAGATGTGATTCAAGGCCCCATGGTCGAGGGATTCCTGTTGCAAGATGAAACAAGGGTGGTGGTTATGCTAGACGAGTTTTTGCAGGTGCGCACGGTAGTTTTACGACAGCTATGTTACTGATAATGTCCTTTCAGGTTTACTTGTATCCCGAGAACGACGAAACAAGCTCAATATTAACCAAAGTAGCACCATCATTGTTCTTTCCCCTGACATCGAGCGTCGTTGATTCTAAAGGTGGTAATTCCAGAAAGAGGATTGTAGGTCATGGAATGGAATTGAACGAGAACCTGAGCGATAGGTAAGTCTCCCTTTCGCAATGTATGAGTATGATGTGTCATATACGATGCAGGTACATTGCATATCCGTCATGGACGTTCTCTTTGCCTTCGGATGAACGCCTACAAACCCTGGTCCCTGCCGCGAAAGGCCCTGTTGCTTCTCTCGGGAAAGTACTGGGAAACCGAACGACACTGTACAAGTACCTCAACCAAAAAATGTTTGGCGTTTTGACTGAACCATCCACCGACCTGAAAACAACGGCAAGTGGAGCGCCGACGTGTGGGTTATATGTCGTGGATGGGGCGAAAGGAACGATAGTTTATCGTGTTGCATTGCCGGCTGTGACTGGTGATGGGACCAAGGCACCAGTATGCGATGTTAAAATGAGCTTGACGGAGAACTGGTTGGTGTATCATTATTATGATGAGAACGGAACTGGCGTGGCAGCGACGAAGGGGTGGAGAATGGTCAGCGTGGAACTGTACGAGGGGCTGGTGGATCAAAAGACTGGAAGGTGGGACTGTATTCATTATGAAATTCCGAGGATCAACTGACGCCTTTGCTTCAGCTCAGACTCGAGCTCATATAATGAAAATATGCGGAACGTCACTGTGTTTGAACAGGCCTACGTTTTTCCTCACGCTATAACTGCTCTCGCGACGACATCTACAAAGTTTGGAATTACGACTAAAGACATAGTTGGTGCGTCTTGCTTGCAGAGATTTTGGTTCTAAATTGGACATTGTACAAAAGTGGCGACGCGTAATAACAAGATACATACAATCCCGAGACGCTTGTTGGATCCACGCCGACCAAAAAGAAAGCCAACTGCTGAAGAACAAGAGGAAATGCTGATAGAGTACGATCCCGTGATACCCGACGAACCTAAGCAGGTTATTTCGCATAACTACGAGGTAGGACAAGATTTTGCATGATAAACAAATGTCTAATTTGGTTGATAGACCGCTCGAATCCGCCACATCGCCACGTCTCCTGCCCTCCTCGAATCTACCTCCCTCGTATTTGCGTATGGGTTAGATCTGTTTCTTACTCGCGTGTCGCCGTCAGGCACGTTTGATGTACTTAACGAGAGCTTCAATAAGGCGCAGTTGGTGTTTACCGTTATGGGCTTGCTGGCGGCTGTTATGATAACGAGGCCGATGGTAAAGAGGAAGATGTTGAGTCAGAAGTGGTACCGGTAGCTTGATGTATTTTTGGCATTTAGATATTTAGGTTAAAAATGGGATGTAGGGGCAAATGCTGCGAGAGTAGCAGAGCTGAAGTCTATGCAAGAGCAACATCCTGCGTTGCATTTGGATTCATTCTGACTGATGGGTTTTGCCCAAGCTGTAACTTCTTAATGCGTTTCCCGAAAACAAACCATTAAATGTATATCATGATGCCATAATATTTTGCCATGACAACACGGTAAGTGACAAAAAATGCCGTACGGTAACTGGCACGGATTTTAAGTTACTAGTTTCCCCACAATATCTACTGGGCACCTTAATGCATTCATCCTCCAACAACATCTGATCGAGTTCCATGTCTTGTCACTCACTCGTAGTTCATCCAGCCGAGATGGAAGCTTCGTAATTTCCACCAGTTGAAGGTGAAAGAATACTAGCAAAAAGCGAGGGAGATCTCTGAGCCTTAGCTAACCTCGTACACCCTGCAGACCCTATGGCTTGTTTTTTGGCCCTCCGAGGCGTCCAAAGGGTAGCCAAACAGTGCTCGGAGGCTGCCGAGGGTTTAAACTCCGGTTAGGACGGAGTCTTGCATACACTGCTGATATTAGAGACGGAGTGCGTTACTGCTACTGGCGCGAAGGCGTTATCCGACACTCCCTCCATGTTTGAGAGCTAGTCCTTGTGTCCTAATCGCTTTTGAGTTTGATCTGGCTACGCGCCCAAAGACGCTTGAGTTGTTCAACGGTATCGCTGATTTTATACGGCCACGTGCCATAACTTTGCAAAATCTGCTATCTCTCTCACACACAGCTCCAGCAATGACTTTAATAATGCTGCCTTATGGAAAGGTCGAAATAGGTTTGTCTATGCTAGTTTGTCTTAAGCAGCCAGCTCGACGCAACAGCACTCGACTGTTACACTATACTCCAGGCCATTCGGGCAACCCTTTGAAGTCAGACGCTCAGGCACAATCTTTGGCATGCCGCGGAAACCATGCCCTCCTTTTCTCCCCAGGCTTCGTAAAGATTGGAATGAGTACCTTGTTCTGAAGCAATTAGGAGTGTCGACACCCAATTATTGTATTTCAATGTCAATGTCGGCAACAATGGCCCGATCATTGTCAATGTGAAGGGAAGAGGGTGTCAGCGATAGATTGGTGGAGCTTGCGGAGACAGAAAAATTAAAGCCAATTTCCTCTGTCAAGATACCACTGGGAGGTATGAATTTTACGATGTAACAACTCTCACTAAAATTATTTATGGACAATTATCAAAGAAATTAGCGATTGGGTATACAGTCCAGTGGATCATACACCCATTTGTTTCACGGTTGGAAAGTCGCCATTCCTACCAAATTGGCATCGTCTAAAAGATGAAAAAAAAAAATGAACCTTATCTAAAGATTATATTACGAAGCACTTACGTATCGGAATGTTTTGACCAGGAACCTCGATATGGAGTTTTTGTATTTGTTCTGCTTTTCCAGGGGCATTCAACTTAAATGTATCTAAAAAGGATCCATTCTGGGCAACGAAGTAAAGATAGCTGGAGTGAAACAGTTGGTCAATAACGAGACGGGTATTTAACAATTACGTACTCGTAGTTATTCACTGTAGCAATTGCCATCTCAATAGGGAAGGAGTTCGGGGGAAGATGATATTGCTGTCAGTGAGGTTAGGTGAGATCAAAGCAGCAACACGAGACTACGTGGCGACTTACTTTGACAATGCGTCCCCTCAAATGTCTGTCAATACTGACTTCGGTGAGGGTAGACGTATGGAAGTCAGTGATGTAGTAGTCGCCTGTTTGTTTGCTGTAAACAGTCCAGCAAGTTGCAATTTCTCCTGGAACAGGGTATGCCATCGAGGGAGCATCTCCCGGTTGAGTTGAATTGTAGAAAAGGCCATTAAGGATATCGAATCCAGCCCCAAAGTCCGCTGACAAATAGGCATCTCTTCCAGGGACCCGGGTGAGTGAGAACGGGAAGGTGGCATTTGTTGGTAATGAGTACGTTCGGAAATCAGGTGAAAGAGAACCGTCCCCATTTACGTTCCAGATTGCGATATAAGATGGGTGTGGAAAGGTCGATGGAAAGAGTGCCGTGTTCGGGGCACCCTTAACAACCGCTGCTAAGAGTTTGTCGTCTGGGGAGAAGATGATAGTGCTGGCAGTTCCACCCGGACCATTGGGTGGTGTTGTCTGACGCAGATCCAAAAATCGGGTGGCGTTCGGGAGGTTCTTCAAGCCGCTCGTTTCATCGACCTTGAAGCAACTTAAGTGTAGTGGTACGGTTAGACCACGTTCTTCGCCCTTAAAAGCCATCACTAACCTGACGCTAGCTATAGATCCACCATTCAGCGCACATAGGGTGTTACCCGCGTGACTAAATGCGACTGAAACGGGGAACTCCCCTCCAGAAGAGATTGGTTCTCCTATCAGCTTAAGCCGAGTAGGATCGTTCACTGGAATAGAGAAGATAGAAACTGTATTGGAGCCTGCCTAATGCGATTTCATGTTGACTATGAGAAGAGCGGCATTTAGCAGAACTTACATTCCCAGTTGCTAAAACACCTTTGGAAGAGATTTGAAGGATTCCCTGACTGAAGAGGGGGTCTGGGGTAAGGGTGCTAACAGTATGACCACCAATGCCATGAGTCGAAATGGCTCGTCGTACAGCCTTTTAATGCACGGATCATTTCACCATTCTTAATAGGATGACAGGAAATGTACCAATGTTCCGTCAGAGAGGATTTCAGAAGCGACGACATAGTTTCCACCCTGGTCATTCGTTATGACTACAGATAACCTGTCTCGTTCAGCACCGACCATGATGTGGTAATGGGCGTACAGTATGCGGCGCCATTGTTTCTCCTAGCATCTCCCAAGGACGCAGTCGCGGCAAAGAGACCCAGCGTGAAGAGTAGCAGCTTCATCCTGCAAGGTGCAGTTCGGTTAAGGGGAGCTTAAGTGGAAATCAACTTAGTATTTATACTAAAAGGGCCCTCTTATTCGGCCTAGGCAAGCCCGCCCATTTAGAACCGCTCAATAAGAACGGCTAAATTTACCATCGATCGTGATATTCCGTCCTGAGTTCCATTGTTTTCGCGTGGAACGCAAAGGGGATACTCTTGACAAGACCACGTGCAGATAATACGTCGAGGCAGAAAATTCGTTCCATGGTTTTGCATGACTTCTGAGAGGAACACGTTGGAATGGCAGTTACCGGCGTACTTCAAGTTGCCGCATATTGAAAGAGAAGCATGCCCAGCATGCGGGATATAATCCAGGCTTAGTGAAAGACATGTTTGAAAAATTTCAAGATTCCAATTGTGAACCTGACACAAAATAAATCGAGCTATGACAACCTGATCTTAGCCAGATCCAGACGAAGATGCCATTAAATGTGAGACTATCCAAGGAATGTTTACCATACCGTAATAATTATGGACGTAAATATGGACGGTTTTTGCTTCTCCTGGAAAAGAAGCAACTCACCTTAATACCATTATACCGCTACAGTTTATTGCAGACGGGAATTTTCGATGAAACGCATTCCTATAAGATTCTCACTTTCCGGTCCTTTGGATTACTTGAGCTTGTGGGGTCCGAAGCTGCCTTGTTTGCGCAATGGTTCATATTTGTACCTGTTAATCTCGGCAATTGCCATCGTCTTGAATCTGCGCCAGCTCAGCCTTGGAACCTTAGGCCTTAAGGCCTTATTCCTCAAAGCTTAATTGCCTTGCAACTTCAAGCATTTTCGGTGGTTATGTACCATTGACTAGGGGAGAAACTATTGCAAGATTTCGAGGATCAATGAACGGACACCGCTAGTCGTAGATCCTTGCCGGCAGCACCTACACTGGTAGCTGGGCATTACGTTGAATTCAATTTGTTAGTCAGATTTTCGCCTTTTGCATTTATGGACATAACCTGTTGACGGGGTCCTTGACAGTATTCCGCAACAGTGTGAGAGGATGTAGTTGAATTTATGGCTCTAATAAGATTATTCAGAATAATGTAAGTCGTCAAGTCATTCGTTGGTATATGGTGTGACATAAGGCTCTTTACTACTACCGGTTCAAACCATTATTCGTTAAGATAGGAGTACGAGAGAGCAAATTAAAAATGGGATGTAGGGGGCAAATGTTGCGGGAGTAGTAGAGTTGAGGTCTATGCAAGAACGACATCCTGTATTTAGACTCGCTCTGACTGATGGATTTTACCCAGGCTGTAACTTCTCAATACCTTTCTTGAACATCAAATGTATATCATGATGCCATAACGTTTTGCCACGACAACGCGATAAGTTACGAAAAATGCTGTACAGCAACTGGCATGGATTTTGAGTTATCAGTCTCTCCACAATATCAGCCATCACTGGACGCCTTAATGCATTCATCCTCCAACAATATCACTCGTGGTTCATCCAGCCGAGGTGGAAGATTCGTAGTTTCCACCAGTGGGAGCTGAAAGAATAGCAAAAAGCCAACCATGTACAGACCCTATGGCTTGTCTTTTGGCCTTCGGAGGCGTCCAAAGGGGGAGGCCAAAAGTGCTCGGGGGGCTACCGAGGGTTTAAACTCCGGTTAGGACCGTCTAGGCGGAACTGGTATTGGCGAGAGGAAGTGTGTTACTGCTGTTGATGCAATAGACACGCATAATGCCAAAAAAAAAAAGAGTGTTACTGCTATTGACACGAAGGCGCCATCCGACACTCCCTTCATGTTTGAGAGCTAGTCCTTGTGTCCTAATCGCTTTTGAGTTCGATCTGGCTACGTGCCCAAAGACGCTTGAGCTGTTCAATGGTATCGTTGATTAAGTCAAATATAAGGAGAAAAATGATTGAGTTTGTCTATGTTAGTAAGTGTGATGGATTTCTTTGTCTTAGACGCCCAGCTCGACGCGACAGCATTCGACTGTTACACTGTACTCCAGGCCGTTCGGCGACACCTTAAAGTCGGATGCTTGGACACAATCTTTTGCATACCACGGAAACCACGCCCCTCTAGGCCTCGTAAAAATTGGAACGAGTACCTTGTTCTTAAGCAATTAGGAGTGTCGACATCCGATTATTATATTTCAATGCCAATGTCGGCAACAATGACCCGATCATTGTTAATGTGAAGGGAAGAGGGTGTCAGCGATAGATTGGCGGAGCTTGCGGAGACAGTAAAATTAAAACCAATTTCGATACCACTAGGATGAGTGGGATGTATGAATTTCACGATGTAACAACTCTTGTTAAAATTATTCATGGACAATTATCAAAGTAATTAGCGATTGGGTATACAGTCAAGCAGATCATACACCCATTTGTTTCACGGTTGGAAAGTCGCCATTCCTACCAGATTGACATCGTCTAAAAGATGAAAAAAAAGATGAACCTTATCTAAAGATTATATTGCGAAGCACTTACGTATCGGAATGTTTTGACCAGGGACCTTGATATGGAGTTTTTGTATTTGGGCTGCTTTTCCAGGGGCATTCAACTTAAATGTATCTAAAAAGGATCCATTCTGGGCAACGAAGTAAAGATAGCTGGAGTGAAACAGTTCGTCAATCAAGATAACGACATGGGCATTTAACAATTACGTACTCGTAGTTATTCACTGTAGCAATTGCCATCTCAATAGGGAAAGAGTACGGGGGAAGGTGATATTGCTGTTAATGATGTTGGGTGAGATCAAAGCAGCAATACGAGACTACGTGGTGACTTACTTTGACAATGCGTCCCCTCAAATGTCTGTCAATACTGACTTCGGTGAGGGTAGACGTATGGAAGTCGGTGATATAGTAGTCGCCTGTTTGTTTGCTGTAAACAGACCAGCAAGTTGCAATTTCTCCAGGGACAGGGTAAGCCGTAGAGGGAGCATCTCCCGGTTGAGTTGAATTGTAGAAAAGGCCATTAAGGATATCGAATCCAGCCCCAAAGTCCGCTGACAAATAGGCATCTCTTCCAGGGACCTGGGTGAGCGAGAACGGGAAGGTAGCATTCGTCGGTAATGAGTACGTTCGGAAATCAGGTGAAAGAGAACCGTCCCCATTTACATTCCAGATTGCGATATAAGATGGGTGTGGAAAGGCCGATGGATAGAGCGCCGTGTTCGGGGCGCCCTTAATAACCGCTGCTAATAATTTGTCGTCTGGGGAGAAGATGATAGTGCTGGCAGTTCCACCCGGACCATTGGGTGGCGTTGTCTGATGCAGATCCAAAAATCGGGTGGCGTTCGGGAGGTTCTTCAAGCCGCTCGTTTCATCGACCTTGAAGCAGCTGAAGTGTAGTGACACGGTTAGAGCGCGTTCTTCGCCCTTGCAGGCATCTGAAAGCCATCACTAACCTGACGCTAGCTATAGATCCACCATTTAGCGCACATAGGGTGCTACCCGCGTGACTAAATGCGATTGAAACGGGGAACTCCCCTCCAGACGAAATCGGTTCTCCTATCAGCTTAAGCCGAGTAGGATCGTTCACCGGAATAGAGAAGATAGAAACTGTACTGGAGCCTGCCTAATGCGGTTTCATGTTTATGAGAAGAGTGGGTTTTAGCAGAACTTACATTCCCAGTCGCTAGAACACCTTTGGAAGAGACTTGAAGGATTCCCTGGCTAAAGAGGGGGTCTGGGGTAAGAGTGCTAACAGTATGACCGCCAATGCCGTGAGTCGAAATGGCTCGTCGTATAGCCTTTTAATGTGTGGGTCATTTTACCACTCTATAAAGGATGACAGGAAATGTACCAATGTTCCGTCAGAGAGGATTTCAGAAGCGACGACATAGTTTCCACCCTGGTCATTTGTTATGACTACAGATAACCTGTCTCATTCAGCACCAACCCTGACGTGGTCGTGGACGTACAGTATGCGGCGCCATTGTTTCTCCTAGCGCCTCCCAAGGGCGCAGTCGCGACGAAGACACCTAGCGTGAAGAGTAACAGCTTCATCTTGCAGAAGCAGTCCGGTTAAGGGGCTTAAGTGGAAATCGACTTAGCATTTATACTGGAATGGCCCCTCTTATTCGGCCCAGGCAAGCCCGCCCATTTAGGACCGCTCAATAAGAAGGGTTAAATTTACCACCGATCGTGATATTCCGTCCTGAGTTCCTTTGTTTCCGGTGTTGTCGCGTGGAATGCAAAGGGGATACTCTTTTGACGTGACCACGTGCAAATAATACGTTGAGGCAGTCAATTCGTTCCATGGTTTTGCATGACTTCTGAGAGGAACACGTTGAAATGGCAGTTACCGGCGTACTTCAAGTTGCCGCATATTGAAAGAGAAGCACGCCCAGCATGCAGGATTTAATCCGGGCTTAGTGAAAGACACGTTTGAAAAATTTCAAGATTCCAATTTTGAACCTGACACAAATAAATCGAGCTATGACAACCTAAATCTTAACCAGATCCAGACGAAGATGCCACTGGATGTGAGGCTATCCAAGGAATGTTTACCATACCGTAATAATCGTAGACGTTAGTATGGAACCGGTTTTTGCTTCTCCTGAAAAAGAAGCAACTCACCCTAATACCGTTATAGTTTATTTTTATTGCAGATGGGCTGAAACGCATTCCTATAAAATTCTCGCTTTCCGGTCCTTTGTTGAGCATGTGGGGTCCGTTTGCGCGATGAGTCATATTTGTACCTGTTAATCTCAGCAATTGCCGTCATCTTGAATCCGCGTCAGGCTGGTCGGCCTTGGAACCTTATTTCTCAAAGCTTAATTGCCTTGCAACTTCAAGCATTTTCGGTGGTTATGTACCATTGACTAGGGGAGAAACTATTGCAAGATTCCGAGGATCAGTGAACGGGCACCGCGAGTTGTAGATCCTTGCCGGCAGCACCTACTGGGCATTACGTTGAATTCAATTTGCATTTGCAGACATAACCTGTTGACGGGGTCCTTGACAGTGTTCCCCAACAGCGTGAGAGGATGCACTTGAATTTGTGGCACTAATAATATTATTCAGAATAATGGAAGTCGTCAAGTCATTCGTTGGAATATGGTGTGACATAAGGCGGTTCTTTACTACTATTATTGGTTAGAATAGGAGTAGGAGGAAGCAAGGCTCCGAAGGGCGGTAATACATATGAGTCTGCGCCCAAGGACATGGTTAACGTTACCGTTAGTCCAAATGCGGCGACCGCTGGTACGTCATGATCACATTAGTATCGGAATAAATTCACCCTTTAGTACTACTCTCACGACGGCGTTGGTTAGTGCATCCCGAGTGCACGGATTGCCACCTGCACAGCCCGTTAGGAGATGAGGCCGAGGCCGGATGATCTAGCAAACAAGCTTTTTAGTAATTGACTGTATATTTGTTGTCTATCTTACTGCTGATAAGCAGCAAGTGCTGAAGAGGGGTTGACAGCCAGCGGCGTGGTGCTATCAAGATTGCCAGGATACGGGTAATATACAGCTTGGAGTTGCAGATTACGGCGCGACACCAGCTAATACAACTTTGTCTTAGGAGTTTACGTATGTAGTGGTATAAGAATAACGAAATTTGCTGCTCCAGCACGACATTTCGCTTGTCCGGTGCGTATCTTGGACAGTACTAACGTAATCAATTCAATACATGACACGGCTTCCGATGAGCTGAGGACAGCTTGAGTATTCCACTTGTCCGGGGCGTGTCAGATAGTGTCGTAAACAGTACTAACGTGATCAAAATTAATATGTGACATGGCCTCCCATGGGCCTGAATATCGCTCTGCAATGAAGAGCGATATTCAACCGGGGGTAATGCATAATGCATGATATGAAGAGTATTCATATCAAGCATTACCCCCTTTCTAAATTAGCGATCGGTTGAAAGTCGCAGCGACTTTCTGCGACTTTCAATCTCAGCGACTTATGAGCTGGATTTTCACAGCGGCAAAAACGGCGTAGTTCCTCACCGTTAAAAAGCCTTTTTAACAGTCTTAATAACAGCGAATCTGAATCGTTCCACCGCAAAAGCTCAGAAATAACCCAGCGTCAAATCTGTCACTAGTGATCTCCATGTACGAAAACGCGATGTCATTACGTTCTCATCGCGCCCAATGACCCGCTTTTTACGGCCGAGAATAAACCTTGAAGGTGAACGATAAAAAACATGATCATCCTAACTGGGAGATCTTCCTGACAATCATTAACATTTTGAGTGACTTTTTTCAATCGGATATTGAAGCGTCAGCAAAGCCAAGCTCTGAGAACTGTGAACACCTCGAATACCAAAAGGGTGTAAGTAAAATTTTTCGAATGGATATTTTAACGCCGCACAGGACATGGATCTGAATGACGACAATAGCACATTGGGGATGTTGTCTGACGTATTCTAGGAGAAACCGGCTTTTTAGGCTGGATAGATTTGACGGCATCACTTGATAATTATTGTAAGTGTATCTCTCAATTGACATGATCCGAATATCTGTCTCATTAGTCATCTTGACGCCCTGGCCGGGCAGCAGCAGCAGCAGCAGATGTACGTACGTCGCCCATTAGTGTTCAATATTAAGCCTTGATCCTATCCCGCTGTCATATCTTCTGATGCGCATCATTTCGTGGCCTCCTGAAAGTCGACGAGAAAAATCGGAAGAAGATAGCACATTAGATAGCCTGGAATACCAAATTATTGTTTTCCCATTTACAATTTATAATCGAAGATGTACTCTTTGTAGCGAGCGGTCCGCTCAGAAGATGATGGCGATCTGTGCTCGAGGAAGCTCTCGGTATCTATGAAGTGAGACATGAAGCTAACATAGTTAGTCTGATTCAAATTTTTCTGCGTTTGATTGATTGTACAAGTGGTATTATCCTGGCACATGAGCGACGGGAGAGCGTAGGGCGGTGGGCCTCGATAAGGGGGTGAATGCATTTGTAGTAGAAATTATGGGTAATGGATAATGCTTGGTGGATGGTTACGGCGAACAGACCTGCACGACGACACCGTTAGAGGAGGGAGTACATAGGAAGGCGGGGGACGTGCAGACGCAGCAGTTTGGGATTTGTACTTTAGATGGTTTCGATTTACCGCTCGTACCGACTATCGGAGTGGTTGCAGCCATTATTGGGCCAATGGTTCATTAAATTCCTTAATGCGGATCCAATGTCAACGTCTACTACCGAAAAATAGAAAAGAGAAAAAGAAAAGGGTAACAGACATACTTGAACACATTCACACCTTCCCGCCACTCTCTTCCCACCTCTATTGTGAAAGGGACAGTCGAACGCAGAGTGGTGGGCTTCGATTAGGGAGCGAATGTGTTCATAGTGAAATGTGGAAGGGAACGATAAGTACAGCTTGGCAGATAGTTTCACGCTCCCGTAGGCATCCTCCGCGCCCGGAAGGCATTTGGCTGGAGTAGTGTATTGATGACATTGAGTGAGGGTGCACCGGTGAATGTTACTAGAGGCAGATGGGGACATCGCGGAGAGTCCTCCTGGCATGGACGGCAGAAGCCGCAGCGTCGACAGCGCTGGCCTTACACTTGCAGACAATGCTACGATATATATCGCACAATCATTAGTTCAATATTAGCACACAACAGCTACTCTAGTGTGCTTCCATTGCCCTCCTACTGACCAACGATGATTTTAACGGAAAAACCCTACAAACCGACATTAGTCTTGTATACTATTTGTGGGTCAACTGTCATAATTGCTCGATGTCTACAAACTTTGCTACTTATCGATTCCTCTTATGAGCTTGTTCGGTAATTTGCCTGCTGTAAGGGCGAGGATAGAGCTGGGATGGGACAGTGTTGGAATCAGACAATTGGATGCACAAGACGCTGCAGCAGCATGCGATAACGCCGTTACCCATCGTACCAGAAATGCGCATCACTACTCTCTGATTATTCTACCATCTCTAAGCCACACCTCCTTCCCCTTGCAGGCGGTTGGCTCATGCACCTTGGGCCTCGCCCGACACACGGTGCGGCTGTGCGCTTCGATGTTGCGTAATAATCTCCCTGCATCATCTCAAGGCCAAACGTCCTGCGACTGGAGGATTGTGGTCAAGCATGCAGATGTCTGCGTACTTTCACTACATTGAAGGGCGCCGGTAGAAGACTTGTTATGAAAGTGGGTATGTCATGACCTCGACTCGTGAAGAGTAGCCAAAGACGAGTATAGCTGTAGACTTGGCCGGGCACTTTTCGGCGAACTGTGTGGGCAATGGAAACGATTTTCAGATTACCCACACGCCTACTAGACATTCGGCGGTTGGCATTTACCGTTCTTCAGGGAAGGGATAGTTGAAGGTGGTGCGTTTAGAACATTTGCTGAGAGGAAGGGTAGATTAATGCGTGTAAACCTTGAGCGGGGAGTGAGAAAAAATGATTGTGTTCTGATTTTCAATCGTACCACCACAGGAAGCAACGGCTTAGAATATCCTACGGCCCAATTTTGTGATTCTAGATGTTTCTCTCGCCCTGCCAGCTCTCCCATTCCCTTTTCGCACGACACATCAAGTAACAGTGGAGAAACAAGTGTGACATTGCGTGACCAAGTTATTTGATCCTCAACCACCACTATCACACACTGTACACTGACACACCATTTGACTTTATGGCATCTGCTACAAACTCTGGTTTTCTACATCATGCCCCAAACACATCTGTAATAGGTAGCAGTCTGACTGAGGTTCATAGGAATAATGTATACAATCATTTCACTAAAATTGGAAATTATTTCTCATGGTGATAACATTGGACTACAAACTACTACATGGTTCCAGCTCCTGAGAGGATACCAACAATACCTCCTTTGAGGAATCCTAGTCCTTTCTTCACTGGTAGAGATGTGTATCTCCAGAGACTCAAAGATCATTTCAGCAGTAATTCAGGTAAAGGAAGAAAGTCCTTCCTTCTATATGGACTAGGTGGCATTGGTAAAACTCAGATTTGTCTCAGGTTCATTGAACAAAACAAACACAGGTAATTCTGAATTATAATTACACTAGATACCTATTTCTGATATATCTGCTCAAGGTTCTCTGACATATTTTGGATTGATGCTTCTTGTTACCGCTAAGCGAACTTAGTATGCTTGGTCAAGAAGTTCCCTGCAATAGGGATGAACTAAGACAACAAGCCCACTTGTTGAGAAGCGCTGTGACTAAGACTAATGCGAGGATTAGGAGCTGAGTGACTAAGATCACTTGAGAGGCGTTCAGGGAACTGATAAGAACTGATGATCAGGTTCAGGATCAGATGTGAACGTTTAAGAACGAATAGATTAAACTTAAGGTACTACTGCTAGTACATGCCGTTTATATACTACTCGGAGTATGTATGTGTTTATATGTATATGTTACTATGTTCGTTGATAATGGAAACGAAAGGAATATGATGGAAGGATCATATGACTGAAGTGATGTCATAGTAAAGTAAAAATAGAAGTCCAGTCTTATCCAGAATGTTAACGAACATTGTAAACAAGTATATCGTGAGAAAAAGTGAAAACGTATCATAAGTCGTTACTGTAAAGACGTTTAATTGTAACATTAGCTCTTCGCTAAGTTGAAATGTCCCTATTTCAAACACATATTTTTGTAAAATTTATATCTTATACGTAGATTTTTTTATAGTTTAGAACGTACGTGAGGGAATTTTGATTCCCATTGAAAATGAGCTGTCCATGTCATTGGGAAGGATTCTGAGGAGCGCGCATGATTTAACAAAAATCCCCGTAGGGCTCTCCTGTGATATTGGCGAAGCCAGCGTCATCCAGATCTCCATAACCGGTTCGATCGGTGTAGAGTGCGTCTTCTTCTATTGTAACTTCGTGCTGAGTCATCCTCTTTCGTCGTCGTGGTCGGTACGCGGGTTGTGGCTTCTTTATAGCGGCTACCCTTTTATTATGTGCTAATGCATCCGCAGTGGTCATACCCATAGCGCCTTTAGGGATTGGAACGTCCCTGGAGATATTGTCGATAATAGTCAAGGTGGGGGAAGGGGGAGTGACCGAGGCCTTCTTCTTTCCTTTTCTAGTTTTAACCAGGGTAGGCGGCGGTTGCATTTGAAGTTCTATGGTGGAGGCAACTGCGGCATCGTGGGCCATGGTCTCGTGCGTACGAGCATTGCAGATAAGACAGTGTCCTCGGCAGAATGATCTGAGCGTCCTTTTGTATTCTCCTTTTTCCAGTAAGTTCCGTAATAGCAGTTTGTAGGGCAAGGGTTCTGTAGGAGTCTCCTTTTGGAACTGGTATAGACTCGGGATCCAATGGAAAAACTGTTTGTGCGTGTACATGTTGTTGCCGCGTAAGCTGCACGATACGAGAGGCATGGAATTGGATATCTTCGGCGATATCAGAAGTGTCTTCCATGAGTCTAACTGCTTGCATGCGATTCGGGGTCTTATGAGGGGTTGTGGTCCATCCGTAGTGTATAAGAAATAACGACCTGTCTAAAACCGGGGGCACTATTTGCACTTGGCCCGTAGCAAGGGCATTAAGTGCGGGTTGGATATATTTTTCAATATCCGAGTTCACCAGCCGGTAGAGGAGGTCGACGATGTATTGATTCATGATCACGTTACAAGTCATGTCGGTATGCCATTGGGTAGCGCCAAGATTAGCGATGGCCTCAATAAGGTGGACAGCTGTGTAGTTCCAGTCCGAAGCGGCCATATCGATGAGGGCTACACAAAACTCATGATGAATGATGAGGAACCAGACGGAGGTAAGAATATCGGTCATGTACGGGGGAACTGTTGCTTTAGCAAGTTCCACCGTGGTAGTGACTCGAGTCTTTAGGCTTTCAAATGATGAATAGGAAGCGGCGAAGGGGATTGGGATCATGTCCATACTGGCCTCGATTGGTCCAGCGTACGGAGGGAGGTTACCAAGTTCTCTAAAGGGGCCAGTAGTCTCGGGACCAGTCGGCCTAGGCGTATCTGGTCGTGGAGGCTGAGATATCGATTCTGGGATAGGAGAATCGCCCTGTCGGCTAGCGATAGTCCTGTTCTGATAAGCAGCACCAGCTCGTGTCTCACTGCTAGGTACTTGTGGTAACGGCTCAGAGCGTCGATCTGCTGGGGAGAGAGGATCAGGGGTGTTCTCTCGTTGGGGGCTATCCGCAATATCATCGGCGGGGGTGAGGACATAGTCGTTAGGATCCTGTTCTTCATCGTAATCCATGCTTGTGCTCGCTGTGCTGGGGAGAGGAGACTCTCCAGTTCTAGATCCAGAGAGGTAAGGGGAGCGGATGAAAGCGGGGAGATATCGTCCGAATTGTTCATTGTTAAAAGACATGTGGGCAGTAAGGAATGAAGTTCAGTTGGTGAGTTTCTTTCTTCTTTTATATTCGTAAAGGAGTTCTTCCGCATTTGTAAGATTGGGCTCAGGTTCCCAAGTATTATTAGAACTGTCATATCCGCGCCACTTGATGAGGTACTGATAGTGGCGTCCGTGGCGTCGGTGAGCGATTATTGCTTCAATTTCAAATTCTTCTTCTCCATCAATCAAATCAGGAGGTGGCGTTGTTTCATTAGGTCCGTGTGTGACCGTTTCTCTATAAGGGGATAGAAGCGATGCATGAAACACGGGGTGAATCTTCCATTGTGCTGGTAACTTTAATTGATAGGTTACGGAGTTCACGACTTTGCTAATGGAGAATGGTCCTTCTCGTTTTGGCGTAAGTTTCTTTGACTCGTAGGGCAGTCTAAGATTCTTTGTGTCTAGCCAAACTTTTTGATTTAGCCTAAAGGGTTTGCTGAAGCGTGTGACGCGTTCTTTTACTCGTTGAGCGGCAATGCCTATCGCTGCTAGTGCTTCTTCACGTGCTTTTTGTATTTCTTTAAAACGTTCGTTCAAGGAAGGTGCAGAAGTTGGGTTTAAAGCTTTTGGAAGTAGGGTCGGCTGTGTACCGTACATTAGGAAGAAAGGGCTTTGTTTGGTAGTGTCTTGTATTCTAGCGTTGTGCACGAATTCTGCTAGAGCGAGGTACTGATGCCATTTGTTTGGTTGATAGGTACAGTACATTCGGAGATAAGTTTCTAGCTCGGCGTTAAGTCGTTCCGTTTGTCCATCAGTTTGAGGATGAAAGGCAGTGCTAAGGCGATGCTTGATTTGCAACGTGTTCATTAATTCTTTGAATAGTTTTGCTGTAAATTGCGGTCCGCGATCCGAGATAATGGAGTCCGGGAGACCGAATCGTGAGAAAACATTGTCCAAAAGTAGGGTTGCGCAGTCCAGTGCTGAAACGTTCTCTGTACAAGGTATAAATACTACCCCTTTTGTAAGTCCATGGTCGACCACGACCATAATAGAGGTAAATCCTTGTGAAGGTGGTAAATGAGTGATGAAATCCATAGTAAGATTCTGAAAAGGGCGCGTAGCGCTTGATAGAATAGGTTGTAAAGGAGTGACGGTAGGATGTGTGTTCGCTTTCATTTGTTGACATAAGGCACAGCCTTCTATAAATGATTTAGTGAACGTGAACATTCCAGGCCACCAGTATTCTTCTTTGAGTAAATGAAGGGTCTTGAAGAATCCAGGGTGTCCAGTTGCAGGGGTATCATGAATGAGTGATAGGAGGGATCGGCGAAGATCCGGGGTGTCAGGTACAAAAATTCTATTTTTGTATAACAAAAGGTTATCCCTTATCGTCCAATCGGCGAGTGCGGTCCGAAGTGGTGGCGGTTGCGATTTTGCAATGCAATCCACTATTGTTAGATATAGTGAGTCCGCTAAGGTTGCCTTTCGTAGGTTTTCTTGTAGGTCGAGACTAATGATATTAATAAAAACCTCATGCAGTAAGACGGTTACGTCTGGGTTTTCCTCTTCTGTTGAGTGATCAGCTCTTCGCGAGAGTGCATCTGGGACTATAAGCTTTGCGCCGGGTTTATGCATTAGGGTATACGTGTATTGGGATATTAAGTTCCACCATCGTGCTTGTCTTGCTGTTAAGCATTGAGGGGAACGGTAGTAAGTGAGATTCTTATGGTCACAAAAGATTGTGATCGGGTGTTTGGCACCTAGAAGGAGATGGCGCCATTCTTTGAGAGCAAAGATAATAGCATAGAATTCTCTATCATAGATTTGCCAATTCCGTTCAGTTGGGGTAAGGGAGTGTGATATGAATCCGCAGGGGTGCAGGATTCCATTTGAGTCGTATTGGGATAAAACAGCGCCAACGGCGAACTTGCTGGCGTCCATTTCAAGGGTGAATGGTTTCGTGTCATCCGGTA
>QFEO01000867.1:0-13339 GCA_003316615.1 Amanita pseudoporphyria
AGTTTAGCGGTATATGATTGGACCTGAGCTGTGCCCAGATGGCGGCGTGTCTCTTTGACGTCATGGTGGACGCCTTGTCTCTATGTGTTCGTGTACTTGAGTGAGGGTCGCTGGAGCTGCAACAGCGCTACGAGCAACCCACTTGCGCAAATGCAATTCGATGACATCCTAAATTGTGTATCAAAACTTGTTCCGAGACCAAAATGATATTCGACTCACCTGCAACGTAAATTGCATCCGCGGACTAACATTAGGACTCCGAGACAATTCCTTCATCCGTTGAAAATACACATCCATATGTCCATGCGCTTTAGGCACATCTAGCAGCAAACCGATCGTCGTCATCAACTTGCATCAACTCTCAATCTCTTCTTCTTTAGGGTTCTCTACATTACTGAACAATTTCTTGATGCACTCATGCATGATACGCTCCGTCAACATCTGCAGCTTGAACAGTTCACCAATAAACTTGACCAAACCCAAGCTTTGACATTTGGGTTTCTGCGCAGCGTAGTATCCTTCAGAATACAGGGCAGTAACCTCTTTGGCAACATAGCCGCGCTCAAAGTCCTCCTGACACTTGTTAAGCAGATATTTATGGAACAACTATCCACCCTGGGTTCGCCCGCGGCATTCTTAATATCCTCGTCGTGAACATTGGGGCTGATCCGTTCCATCATCTTCTTGCAGAGACGCGCATATATATTGGATTGCATCGCCTCATCGATAGCCCTCTCAAAGATGAGCAAGACAACCAGAAAGAGCATCCATCCGTTCTGGTCCTCGAATGTGTTTACCCTCTGGATGATTTGATCAGAGATTGGATCGAACTTCTCCATGGTCAACTCGTTGAGTAAAGTCTGGATTACCAAGACTTTATTAAGAATCAGAAAGAAAAAAAAACTTAAGAGGCAGCGGAAACAAGCCTTGTTTTTTGGCCTCTACTCTGTCGCGTGGAATGCTGACGCCATTGGTAATGTGAACACCTTGTGCGGCGAGAATAGATCACTGAGTAGGTGAATATCGAGGCGTCTCTTCGCGCCGAGCAAACTCTGAAGAAAGCTGGTTGGAGATATTTGGGGTAGGGAATCCGCTCATACTATCCGCCACCATCACTTCGGTCACGACCAGCACTTCGGTCAGTCACACATTGGTCAGTGTGACGACTGTGCTATTTCAAGCTCCAACCCGCCATTTGATAGGTATTGACATGGATATTTCAGCACTTTATTGATTGTCATTGAGCCTGTATCTACATGATTTGTATCATAGTAACTGGCATTTGGCTGATGTACATTAAGATAAAAATAAGGATTAGCATAAACAAGGATCAGTGTAGTTGAATGATGATGGTGGATAATGTGTTGCTGGGACTACATCAGGCATCCTGGAAAGCACCCTGGCCCAGGCCAAGGAGGGGGATGGCAGGTTATTGGGTGATGCACAGACACAAGCATGTCACCTATATTCAATCTCTGCTGCGGCAGTTGTCAGCAAGTGTGACAACCAGCCAAAAAAACATACCTACAAGAATGCATTGTATCCATCAAATAACTATTCAAAGCATCTTATATACTGTCCTAGATGTTACCTTAAAGGTATTGGTAAAGTGGGAGCTGAGATATTAAAGGTGACCGAAGTGATGGTAGCGGATAGTACCAATCATGATTCCGGCCGCTTTGAAAAATAACGTGATGGGAGGAGTCACGCGTCACGCGTCACGTTCCACTTTGATACAAACATTCAATTATTCAGCATCAACGCCATGGTCGCTCTTAGGACCTGGCTCGAGATGGACACTCGCAACGAGATTATTGGTTCATGGTGCCCCGTCCATGAGGGGATCGAAGAGAATGAACGGGTTGATACCTTGGCGACTACCAACACCCGGACACAGGAGCTCCACTACCGAGGACTCGAAGACTATCTGACGCGACACCAGAATCAGGAGAAGGGGGCATGGAACGCCGCCCTTCGTCGCCAACATGCTAAGGGTCGCCATACGCTACGAATAAACACTAGTAAAGGACGCCCGGTCGCAGCCACCATTAAAGGCAAGTCATATTTCGTCAGCACTATCGGTAAAGACCTCAACCTCAGTGTCCGGGCTTGTCGCCTTGTCTTAGGGCATATGCCCAGCGGGTAGTTTTTTCCCCAATAGATGGCCAGATGCATCGCTCAATTACCCATACTGTGCGGAGTTTCAAGATCGTCGTTACATCCTCTGTCATTGCGCAAGGTACGTAAATAGATTTTTGAATATGTTCACCGTTACTGCGTCTCGTAATAACTTCACAGAGGTTGTTAAATTCCTACAAGCCAATCCAACAGCCGCTACATTTGCGGATACACACGATGCTAGTTGATTAGGATACAGGATACATTTCTTCTGTTTCTTTTCTACCGATACGATTTATTTGCAAGTCTCATTCCTCTTGTACCGCTACGCGGTCCTAGGAAATTGATGCATGTTTGTGTATCGCAAATAGCAATAAAATCTTTGCACGCAAAAAAAAAAAAAAAAAAAGGGTATTAAAAATCTGACAACACGTGTTGACGGAATGCGAGTATTCGAGAGTTCTACCTACTTAGCAACCACACGTCACGTCCTGTCATGGCGTTACCTTGTAGTTCCTCGACCGAATGGCTAGTAGCCGCATGACAATAAACTTAACCTCATAAGAGTTGGTACTCACAAGCTAGCTGCCTTGAAAAACGCCTGTAACAGGATGATGAAAGTGCGTAACAAGGGAAAACGTGGAGCATACCTTGATAAGGTTAAAGACCTCGTCATACAACAGTTCATCTTGTTTCAATTGGGTGCACGCTGGGTCATTCCGCGGGTCCTTCTTGAAGCGCTCCAGGTAGTGTTTCACCAAAGTTTCAATGACGATCGGCCCGGCCTTGAGGCCAACGTCAGTAGTAAGTGTCATGGTTTAAAAGGAATTGACGCAATTATGGGTAGCGCTGATGTGTTAGGGAAGGGTGTGAGCGCTAGTGATGTGAAGAGCCTGAGGATGTCGGTTGTTTTGAAAATAGCTCTAACAACCTACATAGACGCTTATCACAGAATCCACGAGACTACTGGATTTTATGTTAAAGCTTATAAAAGAAGTGTCGGCAGCATTTTTTACTATTCTTTGAAAACCCCGTTCTCGGTCCTTGCAATGTCCAATCGATTCAGGTAAGACCTACCAATGGTTGGGACTATTACCTAATTGTTTTGCAGAATACTGTTGAAATCCTTGGCTCTGACTAGGTGTGTAGGACTTCAAAGGAAGAATTATCAAAACGTATTTTACCGTCTAGCATCAAATGGTTACCTGAGAAAATTTTGTCGACATTTAACGTGTTAAACATGACCAGACCGTCCGAAGCATGGCAAGATCTATCTGGCCAAATTACAAAAGACGGAGACACTTGCTTTGCGTTTGGAGCCTCTGCCGATATATGGAAAGGAAAATGGGTGGATACAAGCAAAAAGGATCAAGTTTGTAACGTCATTTTGTCGTCCCTTTCTTTTTCCTCAAATTTCTTTCTTCAGCTTGCTGTTAAAGTCATGCGGGTACTTCTTCATGAACACAGCGAAGACTTGGAACAGATGAAATCAGTAGTTGATTCACCTTCTGTCGTACTACCGATACTTAACCCACTGTAGAAGCTGAAACGAGAAGCTTCGATTTTGTGTCGCCTCCACCGCCCACATATCGTCCCATATATCGTCCCATTTTATGGAATCAGTTTTGATTTCGACATAAAAGGCAGCCCATCCTTAGTATATCCATTCTATAAATCTGGAGATCTTATGTCCTACCTCAAGGCGAACCCTCAAGCTAATCGACTTGAATTGGTATGCGTCCTCTAAATAAGACTTTCCCACTTTGTCCGAACAGTTTGCTAGATCTGTCAAGTTGCATCGGGACTAGCTTATCTTCACGGTCACAATCCTCCCATAGTGCATGGTGACATCAAAGGCGTATGTTATGCAATTGACGATTTTTCATTTCTAACTTTACTCCCAACAGTCTAATATTCTCATCGACAACAATGGCAAAGCATGTTTGAGCGATTTTGGCCTAGGGCACCTGGTAGAAGCACACGGTTCCACAACAATGCATGTTGGTGGCACATGTAGATGGATGGCGTACGAGTTATTCTGCGACGACGGCGATGACACAGACGAACCGGTCAAACTTACGGTTCAGACCGATATATGGGCATTTGGAATGACAATTTTGGAGGTGTACCTGTTGTATTCTTAACTCGGACTCTACTAAAAACTTCTCCCCATTTAAGATTCTTACGGGAAAACCTCCATTTTCTAATTTAAATTATGACACAAGTGTCGTCTTCTACGTTGTGAAAAATCGCAAACCATACCAGCCGCCAGAAATCAAAGACGATTTATGGACACTTCTGACCCACTGTTGGGATAAGGATCCACAAAAACGACCGAGCGCGACTATCATCGCCTTTCACTTGGATGTCCTCTTCACGTAGCACCCGAAGTTGCACGTGGATGGGTGACAAATATAGGTCGCGAAATGTACCCAATAAGTACTTCAAGGGGAATCGTGCACTCTGCAACAACGCCAGGAGCACAAACAAAAGCACTGGGATCCTTTGGTCCCATCTACTTTACGGCCTCCGGGTATGCTGGCTCAAATAATTCCATCTGCGTGCCGTTTACTCACGTCGAAATGAACGTGGAATACGGGATGTACCCGAGGATATTTGTTAGAGATGGATGTACAGCCGCTAGGTTAATGTTAGTAGAAGATTCCAGCAAATCGTAACGGTACGAATGGGACCCCATCACATAAGACGGTGTTCCAAATCAGTAATGCTCAGGCTCGCGCTTTGAAAACGGGTGGAAACCGATTGGACAACCTTCTTCGAGACAAACACGTGTGCTGTCAATGATGGAACTTTATGGTAGTGAATGCGATCTTGCTATGTCGTAATCCCATGAGTTGTGGCTTATAGGACCTTTCCATTCTCTCTCAGGGCTCTAAATGGGCTGGGGGGTATCTGTTTATATTGGTGCCGCGCCCAAGAGTTCTCTGGGTCAGCGGTCACTTTTCTACATACCCACATTATCTCACGCTGTTGGCTGTTAGGAATATTTACAGCTATTTGCAGACCTCCCCCGAAAATCACACACGTAGCGGGGCCTAAAGTTTGAGGTCCGAAAACCGAGAGCAGAGCACGTGATTTGGAAAGAAGGGTCATCAAAACCCAAGGCTTGCAATAACGCAGTGGTCACAACTACTTAGCAACCACATGTTGTCGTTCTGTCATGGTGTTACCTTGTAGCTCCTCGACCAAATAGCCGGTAATCGCATGACAACAAACTTAGTCTCATAAGAATTGGTACTCATAAGCAAGTTGCCTTCAAAAACGCCTGTAACAGGGCGGTGAAAGCGCATAACAAGGAATAACGCCGAACGCCTTGATAAGGTTGAAAACCTCATCATGCAACAGTCCATCTTGATTAAATTGGGTGCATGCTGGATCATTCCGCGAGTCCTTCCTGAAGCGCTACAGGTAGTGTTTTACTAAAGTTTCGGCTCAACCTTGAGACCAACATCAGTAGTAAGTGAATTCATGGTCTAAAAGGAATTGACGCAATGATGGGTAACGCTCCCACATAAACCGCTCGGCGAATCAAAGAAGAGCGCTTTAAGGTGCTGGCGGGGGCATCGTCCGACGCTGAATGCAGGCACTAGCGGCGGCGTCAGACGCGCTAGTGTCTATAAATGCGGGTACCTCTCATCTCTTCTGTGATAATGAAGTTGCTTTAAGAGCTATAGTTACGCGTTACGTGTTAGAAAGACTACGAGAGGTTGGCATTCCCATCGTTATGGCTTGATGTCCAGGATATATGGTTGTTGAAGACGTTGATCGCTTGGCGACGGAGACTCATAGGGTGTGCGCAAAATCAAGCGCGAAGGTGCTCGAAAATTGCGCTTGAAGGTGCTATAGAAAAATGCGGTGGGACCCTACTCCCTAAGGCGGAGAAGGCGAGGGCGGTGGAAGGAACTGGCCTCCGGAGTGGCGGGCAAAGGTGGTTGGGTCAAGAATTTGGGTCACAATCAGAACATTCTGGCTATAACGGGTCACGCTCCCGCTGGCGACTATCGGCACAGATTCCTACAAAAATCCCCCATATGCAAGTTTTGCGGGGTTTATCAAGATGTTGGATGTTTGCAAGAACTATCGTCATCGGTTCCTGGCATCTCACGATTCATGGGACGGATTCATGACTTTTTTAGAAGACAATAAGACCTCTTGAGGATGTTCCTGACGACGAAGGAATTCATGGAGGCGTAGGTGGAAGGCGGCGATAAGTTTTCTTTTCCTCTCTGTTGTCGAGGTCTTTGCCGCATGCGCTGACGAAGCAAGACTTGCCCTTAATGGTAGCGGCGACCGGGCGTCCTTTGCTGTTGTTAATACGCAGCATATGGCGACCTTTGGCGTCTTGACGGCGTAGAATGGCGGTATATTATGTAACGATCAATCTTTCTATTCAAAAGAAAACAGAAAGGAAACACTTATGAGACACTCGTCTTATCTAGCAATACACGCACTGCGCCAGTTCGTACCAATGCATACATACAGCGGTTATGATACTGATTTCTCGATCCTGTAGTCCTTTCGCTTCTGGGCGAAGTACTGCTGTCGCTAGTGCAGCATCAGTCCACCCCACTGCTTAATCTATGTCACACACGGCATGCTATCCGACGGCGTTGAAGTGCACGATCGGTAGTTCATGCCGGGAAACTACTGTCAGCTCAATGGATCTAGATCTTGACCTGGAACTAACTTAAACGATGTACTTGTCCCCGACGCCAACAAATCTGTATGGGATATAGAATTGTAAGTCAGACCGACCATTTGATTTTTCTTCTGAACCTAATTACGAGAAGTGTTGGCAGCATCTTTTACCGTTCTTTAAAAACCGCATTCTCGATCCTTGCAACGTCCAACCGATTCGGGTAAGATCTACCAATGGCTGGGGCCATTACCGATTGTTTGGCAGAATACTGTTGAACGTGGGCTTTGCGCTCTATGACGCAAAACGTACTGCACGTTGGATCAAATGTGATCTGAGAAACATGGCCAAACCATCCGACGCATGACGAGATCGATCGGGCCAAGTTATACACTTGTTTTGCGTTCGACGTGTTTAACATGGCCAAACCATCTGAAGCATGGCGAGATCTATCTGGCCAAATTACAAAAGATGGGGACACTTGCCTTGCGTCTGGAGCCTCTGCTGATATATGGAAAGGAAAATGGGTGGATACAAGCAAAAAGGATCAAGTTTGTAACGTCATTTTGTCCTCCCTTCCTTTTTCCTCAAACTTCTTTCTTCAGCTTGCTGTTAAGGTCATACGGGCACTTCTTCACGAACACAACGAAGACTTGGATCAGATGAAATCAGTACTTTCTGTCGTGCTACTGGTACTTAACCCGCTGTAGAAGTTGAAACGAGAAGCTTCGATTTTGTGTCGTCTCCACCACCCACATATCGTCCCATTTTACGGGATCAGTTTTGATTTCGGCAGGAAAGACAGCCAATCCTTAGTATATCCATTCTATAAATCTGGAGACCTTATATCCTATCTCAAGGCGAACCCTCAAGCTAATCGACTTGAATTGGTATACATTCTCTAAATAAAATATTCCCTCTTTGCCCAAACAGTTTTCTGGATTTGTCAGGTTGCATCTGGACTAGCTTATCTTCATGGTCACAATCCTCCCGTAGTGCATGGTGATATCAAGGGTGTACATTATTCAATTAACGATTTTGCATTTCTAACTTTACTCCCGACAGATTAATATTCTCATCGACAACGATGGCAAAGCATGTTTGAGTGATTTTGGCCTAGGGTGCCTGGTAGAAGCACACGGTTCCACAACAATCCATGTTGGTGGAACATGTAGATGGATGGCATACGAGTTGATCTGTGACTACGACGGTGAGCCAGCCAAACTTACGGTTCGGATATGGGCATTTGGAATGACAATTTTGGAGGTGTACCTGTTGTATTCTTAACTCGGACTCTACTAAAAACTTCTTCCCATTTAAGATTCTTACGGGAATGCCTCCGCTTTCTCATTTAAATTATGACACAAGTGTCGTCTTTCAGGTCGTGAAAAATCGCAAACCACACCAGCCGTCAGAAATTAGAGACAACTTATGGACACTTCTGACCCACTGTTGGGATGAAGATCCACAAAAACGACCGAGCGCGACAATTATCGCCTTTTATTTGGATTTCCTCTTCACGAAATCCCCAAAGCTACACGTGGGTGAGCGACTATTGAGCGTACTGCTATCCGAGTATAGATCGGGAAACGTACCCGATAAGTACTCCAAGGAGAATCATGCACTATACTGTAGTAATTGGCCTAGTTGCCCAGAGTTTTTCGCCACTCTGCTCCCATCTACCTCACGGCAGTAGCCTCAGCAAGCCGCAAGTCCGGGTATGTTGGGCCAAACAGCTCCATCTCTGTGCCGCTCGTTCATGTCAAAATGGACGTAGAATACGGGATGGATTCCAGGGAGATGTACTGTCGCTAGGCCAATGGCATTATTAGATGCATTAAGAATATGTCACTCCATTGCGTCTTGACATACATACAGGTCGATTACGCGCTAGTAAGTGTCCTTCAGATTAGAGCCTACAAAATGCAAAACCACGGGGTCCCGATTAAATTTTTGGGCAACTTCTGGCACTATATCCTGCCGTGCGTTATGGTCCCAGTCAGCAGGCGTCGAAACACAGAACAAAAGACTGACGAATTCTGAAGCTGAATGGGTACGATGTTGGAGCTAACAAGTTAGTGTTAGGGGCGACTGGATCATTTAGGTGTGCGCATCAGCCCTGCGCACTGTTACTCGTTTATTAGCGATTAATACATTCAGCCGAATAAGCTCCGTACCATCGAATGACCAGCTACATACCTGTCTTCTTCAGAGTCCGCACGGACCCACTCTTTTGGACAGCATTCACGCCACGAACTGTCCCCAATCAGCCCCCAGCTAATCACATAATGACCAAGCACAAGTTCTAGCTCTTCAACTTCATCTAGCAACTCCAACTGCGATACCCGTTCAAGCTCCACCGGGTCAAGGTACGTCCTCCGTGACGTGATGGCGTTGGCAAGCGCAAACCCAACGTCATAAAACCTCTTTTTCAGTGAATCCAGAGTCATAAACGGCTCTGCCCCAATCAACGTCACGTTCCTTTCCTGCAGGAAAATAAGCCGTTTGTCAACCCTTGCACCGTGTACATCAACACGCACCTTGAGGTTGTTCACCATCAACGGGTCATTCAACCAAAAACTTTCATATACAACACAGCCAAGTGTGCCGGGGCCCTTGAAATAGTCCACAAACCACTGGAGAAGTGCCGACGACACTTCGGGCGACATGTACACTAGTACATACTCGGACAATAGAAGCGTAGGCAACGAAGGCGATAGAAGCGGCTCCGTGACTGCATCCTGCGTCGAGGTCGGGGGAGGATTTGACAAAAGTCTCCCTAGGGCCTCGGACGGCGGAAACCGTAAATCACAGGGGACTAGATGGTAAACAGGCGAATGTAGTGTGGTACCCCCTTGAGCTGTTATATATTAGACATATTTAAACGAAACATAGAAGGGATCACTCGCACATAATGACACTTGAGCAGGGTCGCCAAGCCCCGCACTTAGCTCTCTACTCTTTCTGATAGCCATGGCCTTTCTAGTCATAAAGTAGACTTCAATATACTGTTCCAGGTCATCCCTTTGGCTACCCATCTATCTAATACGGTCTTCCATGAACGCATATAGCCAACGATCTAAGTAAAATAACATACCGCAATCCTCCAAAATCGGGTATCATTCCCCGCTCCAAGACTCACAATTTGACATTTCTAATACGTATGCTGGGCTAGATCCAGCCACTGGAACACGACATCATCAATTGCAGTCGAACGCACAAAAGTCCCGATGTTGATGAGCGGTGGTCGCGCTGGCTGTAAATGCGCCCGGGGGACTCTGTCAGATAACCCTTTTGCACGGCTGAAAGACGGGCAGCAGCGCCGTCGCTGTCTGTCTGGCGAATGGCTGAATCAGTGTCTTGGTACTTCGGAAACATGCGCAATGAGTCCTGAGTCAACACCATCAAACAGATATGATGCCGCCACGATTGCCTCCTGAAATATGGACAGAAGCTTTTCGTTGCTTAAAGCACCATGACTGGATTCAACTGCGTTGTGTTTGTCGCACCTTCAATGACATTGGTGCACAATTGTTATTTTCTTCACTCAGGATCTTCTTCCTCGACAGTGAATACAGTAGCAGCCTGCTATTGTATCCTGTCGCATATGTAGTAACTGCAGAAGCGTGCGATGCCGAAGCCAAAGAGAGAAGAAGACTTTCAACTAAGTCTTGGGAGATACTTGATTATATCACCCGTAACCCAGACTTTGCCGCCCGAGTTCGCTCAGTGACCGTCTATTTTTTTCGCAGTGACTCAATGGTTTTTGAGAACTGTAAGTGTTATGTCTATTATATTGGGTTTGCAAACATATGAGTTAACGTATTGCAATATGTCTAGCAAATGCCATTCGCAAACTACCTCGTCTACGTATCTTTCGGTGGCTTAGCGATTGTCCGGGGCAGCTGCCAGAAGTTGTCGCAGCGAGTTTACCAGCTGACCTACAGTCATTTTACTTATACGGGTAAGAACACGATTATATATCATGGGATGAACACGCTATCAAACCCAAGCCGTCTAGTAACCCCACTAGGTGGTGGAACGAGGAAACGGCGCTCGCTAAGGACGCTTACTACGATAACCCCTCAAAGGATACACGAAAGGCGTACGACAAAGCTATACGGCGCGCTAAGAAAGATTTCTTCGATAAAAGATTACAAGAAATGTGCGAGAAAAACCTCCCCTGGGAGAGCGTAAACTGGACCAAAGACAGAGCGCCGGCTAAGTTCCCTCAAGTAGCAGACCAGAACGGAAACAGCCTTTCGTCAGCGGATACCCTCTTCCCCGCCCTTCAACATCACTTCGTCGAAAGTATTCAGGAAAGACAAATAAACTGGGATAACGTCAACGCCCTCCCGGAAAAACCGACCCAAGAGTGGTCCCCTATCTCCACTATTGAAATACGCAGCGCCTTATCAACCACGTCAAACTCTTCAGCGCCAGGGCCAGACGGCATCTCTTGGGGTATCATTAAACTCTTATTTAAATCTGACACATTTGCTAGCCGTATCACTAACTTATTTAGGGATATCTTGGCTAAAGGAGTATGGCCGTCTCAGTTCGCTGACTCTGTGACGGTCATCATTCCAAAGCCTAAAAAGACTGATTATTCTAAAATCAAGGCCTATCGGCCGATCGCGCTGTTAAACTGCCTTGGGAAGTTATTCTCAAAGGTGTTAGCAGCGCGATTACAATTTTTTGCTATTTCGAATGACTTGTTTCATTCATTGCAGTTCGGGGGGCTCAAACAAAAATCGACTACTGACGCAGGCATGTTTCTAGTGAATTGGATATGCGAAGCGCGCAACAACGGAAAATTCACCTCCTGTCTCGCCATCGATATGGCACAATACTTTCCGTCTATTAACCCCAGCGTTCTAAAAATCATGCTTCAAAAACAAGGCTTCCCGAACGAGGTGGTCAACCTTATACCGGCGTATTACGCTAATCGCTCCACCACATATTCCTGGGGCTCGGCTACTTCTGACTCTTACCCCGTCAATGTGGGCGTCCCACAAGGCGACCCCCTCTCACCTGTCATCTCCAACCTCTATGTCTCCCTTATCCTCAAAACTCACTTTGAATATAGTGACGAAAACACATCCAATGTCATGAGCTTCATTGACGACTACAATTTCTTCACATCGTCAAATTCAATAGCGGAAAACACTATCCAGCTCCAACGCTTCTTCACCAAGATCTCTGCCTTATTCAACGATGTTGGCCTCATAGTCGAAAACGACAAAACCGAAATATGCCACTTCTCGGCAAGGGATATACACAATCAGGTTCCACAACGGCGACGATGCTTTCTCCCAGTTCCGGACTCCAAAATCATGCTCTCGAATAGTTACGGACAGGTTACGATTTCTCCTTCTACTGTATGGCGTTATTTAGGTTTCTTTTTTGACTCTTCTCTCTCTTTTCGTTCTCACATTTCGAAATATGTTAATAAGGCTTTCTCTAGCACTAGCGCTTTGCGCATGATTGGGAATGCGGCGGGCGGTCTGGACCAAACCCAACGTCTATACGTTTACAAAGCGTGCATCTGGCCCATCCTATCGTACGGACTGGAGCTCTGGTTCGTTAAAGACGGCAAAGGTATCAAAAATAATCTCAAAGCCATGTCTAAGGCGCAAAACCACGCTCTTCGGTGGATCACTGGCGGTTTTCGGTCCTCTCCTATTTCGGCTATGCAGTGGTGGACAGGCTGCCCTCCGGTAGTTACTCGGGGGAACATTCAGATTAGGAGATGGGCGGCTAGGCTCACGACACGCTACGCTTCACACCCTCTTAAAAGACTAGTCGAGGCTAACCCAGTACGCGCATTCCTCACAGCAAAGCAAACCAAAAAAGCCGCTTGGTCCCCAGCCTCCAACAATGTAGTCCACGCCGCCATCCCCATCTTTAAAAAGATCGACGAGCACTTCCTGTTCATTAATGATGAAAACATACCGGGAGCGTCAATACGCGAGTTATATGATACGCGTATACATTACGCCCACTTCTCGCACCCTCCTAAGCGCAACAAGGACTTATACGATCAGTGGTTCAAGGGATACCTGCACCAGCTCCAGATTTGGAGGCGGGAACGATGGATCATCGCTACAGACGGCAGTCTTAAGTACGGAAAAGCCAAAGCAGCAGCCATAGGACGCGAGCCGGGAGCTACAACCGACAACTGGCAAATTTCGGAGGACGTCGCCGCCTCTTCTTCATTCGCAGCAGAACTTAACGCGCTCCGCATAGCCGTTTGGAAAATGGTCACAGAAAATGTCTCAGGCAATGTGGTCATCCTCATTGACAACCAGGCGGCGGCCATATCAGCACTTGACCCCAATATTCATGATCGACAAGACCTCAGCCTTAACATCATTACGGCTCTACGCTGTTGGCTTGAACAGAACCCTGACAACGACATCACAATCTCATGGTGTCCGGGTCATTCAGGTATCCCTGAAAATGAGCATGTCGACAAGATCACGGCGGTCACCGACAAGACAGAGGAGCTCTCGCACGTCACATTAGCAGGTAGTGATGTGCAGGGTCGGGCTTGGCTCAAAA
>QFEO01000869.1:0-13932 GCA_003316615.1 Amanita pseudoporphyria
ACAGGACTCTGCAGCACTAGTGAAGAGTTGACATCCTTCCTAACTAGGAAGCATCTTGCCAAAGAAGAGGATCCATTAGCTTAATTCCCTCACAAACCTGTGCAGTTGAGCTTACCCAACTTGGGAGTCTCCTGCAGTAAAGTACACAGCATCAGATATATGCAAGTACATATACATGTCACAAACCCAAGTACAACAACAATCACCACCATCATGCATCAATTGACCCCTCTGGTTGAGTCAACATGGTTCAGGTTTAGCTACCTGCTATCACATGTATCCATGACATTGGCCCAGGCAGTGGCCCTATTTTTGTCAGAAATTGCACCCAACATTAGGGCATATAATGAGGAATCAGAGAGGCTGACCACCTCCCCACACACCCATGGTGTTCAACAGAGTGCACATGTAAAGCTCTGGTACAAATACCAGAAGGAGTTGAAGGTGAAGCATTGCCTTGAAAAGGATTTGGCTGAGCTCACAGAGCTCAAGGAGATTGATGACACCTGGGACCAATGGATCACCAAGTGTATCGCCACCAACAAGGCTGAAATGGCCACCACCACTATCACCAGGGTAGCAATACCCAAATGCATCAGGAAAACAGGGCCCTGGCCTTACAAACTTACAAACTTATATAAGTAAAATAAGGTAAAAAATAAGGCACCCCCCCTCAATTTTCCCTCACTTTTTGGAACTTATTTTGACTTTTCACCTTATTTAAGCCAGTAAGTATGACAAGTCCAGAGCAATGTTTTTCTGATGATGACAACCTGCAGTCCAGTTCAAGTACACCAGTAACACATGCACCACCAAGGAGTGCTTTGTGGAGTCCTGTGAAATAGGACACTGCAAGACCAACACTGAGGGCAATAAGGCTCTTGCTACCACTGTCCTTGTCACCAAGGACTTTGATGAAGATGATGAAGAGTTATACAACATAAAGCACCTCACCTGCAACCATTGCAGTGCTCACTGCAAATGACAAGCTTGGGGTGAATGGATTGTTTGCAGAGAGGTGTATGTGCCTCAAGTAATCAAGAGGGTGGAACAAGAGAGGATCATTCACAAGTCCCTGGAGTTGCAAGTCCTAGAGCAGATGCTTGGACTTTTTGGTCCTGGCTTGGAAGTCAGGAAGGCATTGTTGGACAATGTGTCCAATCAATGCATGTCATGGGAACTGGGTGGAGAAAACTGCCTCTGCCACTATGGAAAGGTACTGTCAAATGAGGAAAGGAATTGTTTGATGCACACACTTAATGGGAATGGGTCTAACCAACAAAACTGATCCCCACCACCAGAAATCACTATGGACAAATGGAACCACATGCATTGGTTCTTCAGCCAGATTATCCCAGATTGACAATATGTACATCAAGTAGTACAACATGCAGCCAGATCCCCATGGAGTGCATGATGATTCATGCACCTCATTGTTAAGATGTCGAGCCTGAGCACAAGGTGGTAGTGGAGGCGAGAGCGGTCCTAGATGAAGGACATCAACAAGAGGGCGGTGAGCAGTCTTGGAGACGAAGGTTCAGCAAGGAGGGCGAGATAATCAGGGCCGAGGATCAGAAGGTAGTCAGAGACTTAGGTTCTGATGTGTGGCAGTGATGTAGATCTTTATTGTGAAGCTAAGGAACTACAAATGCTACTTAAGGGTTTATATAGGCGCTAGGGATGTTTGGTAGTAAACAACGCGAGCATGTACACAAAGATACATAACACACATGAAACAGGAGTCGAAACGGATGTGAAACAGGGGTAGGTAGGAGATATGAACAGGAAAGTGAAACGTGTGTCCGAGAATGAAACAGGGGGTGGCATAAGGGATGAAACTTGAGGATAAAACGCGTACGTGTCGTAACACTCATTCAACATGGTTGGGCATCAATCTCCTTCAGAAATAAGAAGATGGTCCTGGATCAGATCATGCCATGGCCAACCCATACAATGGAGTCCATCAAAGAATGGGCAGAGGAAGTACATCAGCAAACTCTGGTGGATGTTACAGGGAGTTCCATAGTACCCTGTAACATGGGTGCCCATGTTTGTAACACCCCATAGCACCCTGTAACACCCTGGAGCACCCTGGGTTCACTGATGTAGTGCATTCAGAAGGAAGCAAAGAGGAAGAAGTTCTGCTATGGGAACAACCCAGTCTCTGTTACCTATGGGTCATTGATGCTAAGTACTATGAGACTCACTACTGGAAGAAGAATATCTCTGTTACAATTAAAGCGATTATACAGTAACGACTTATGATATGTTCTTATTTTTCTCACGATACACTTGTTTATGTTGTTTGTTAACATTCTGGATAAGACCGGACTTCTATTTTTACTTTACTATGACAACACTCCAGTCATATGATCCTTCCATCATATTCCTTTCGTTTCCATTATCAATGAACATAGTAACATACATACATAAACATTACCATACTACGAGTAGTATATAAACGGCATGTATTCACCATAGTACACTAAGTTTAATCTATTCGTTTCAAGCTCATATCTGATCCTGAGTTCCGATCAACTCTTATCAGTTCCCTGAGTGCCTCTCAAGTGATCTTAGTCACTCAGCTTCTAATCCTCATATTAGTCTTAGTTGCAGCACTTCTCGACAAGTGGGCTTGTTGTCTTAGTTCATCCCTATTGCAGGGAACTTCTTGACCAAGCATACTAAGGTCACTTAGCAGTAACATTAAGATTAAACTTACTATCACTTGGTTGGATAACGATCCATTACCATCACATTAAACTTCCAGAAGGGCGAATCCATAATCACGCACCCTACTAGCCACCACGTCTCAACGAAGATATATTCCCGCACCCCTGCCTAACAAAGCCTCACATCATTCAGGAAACTGATACTTCCTAGACCAACAACAGATCGAACTCAACACTAAGGATAATATCTGGAAATACTCTCTTAGTGGAACACACGTCCATTCTAAACACTTTTGGATACCACAAAGAGCAACTCGACCACCTAATACCAGCGTTCAATTCAAGCACAAATATTATTTAAACTTTGAAGAAGTTTTATTTAAAAATGAACGTTGGCATTACCCAAATAACATCACAGTTGAAGACGATCTATTCTTAGGACCTACCTGGATACAAGGTGCACCTAAAGATCATTTACCTCATGATCTTTTTAACGAATATATCAGCGAGACAAGAGGAATGTTCAGAGTTCCTAGTGAATTGGGTTCCGAATCTAGCGATTGGAAAGAACCCAGTGACTTACCCGAAACAACTCTTCTACCCGCATCAACCTCAACACTAGTACCCCAAGGAATTGAACAAACAGATTCAGGTTCAACGCAGAAACCATCCCCTAAAGGAAAAGACAAAAAGGAACCATCACCACCTTTACCACCTCTCTTACTGTTACCACCATCATCGCCAAGACCACCGCCACCACCTCCAGATTCCCCACCACCAGATCCAGATTACCCAATGGCCGAACAACCTCAATCTAATGGATCTCCCAAGATCCCCATGCCAAAACCATTTACCGGAAAGAGAAAAGAAACAAAAACTTTCTTGCGCGATTGTGAACTCTATTTTGCACTAGTACCAGGGTTCACCACCCCACGCCAAAAGATCGCCTTTATATTTCTCTTAATTGGCAGCAACGCCACACAATGGAAGATCAACAAATTAGACAACTTCGAAGCCAACACGGATCTATGGGATAACTACACACTCTTTAAGGAGCAATTCACTAAAGACTGGAAGGAAGTGGACAGCCCAGGAATGGCAATAACAAGCATCTATAAAATGCACCAGAAGAAATTACCTATTGTAGAATATGTCCCACGTTTCAAGGAGCTTATCAAACAAGCAAGCATTGATAGTGATGCAGCCGCAATACCTTTCTTCACACAAGGCTTACAACCAATGGTCATGGCTGAAATCATGATGCACAATCCCCAAACATTGGATGATTGGTACAATCTAGCCATGATACAAAGCAACGCCAATAGCCGAATGAAGGTATTCAGCAGATTACAATCAGCACACAAGCCATCTTCATCCAGCAGATGAAACGACTCAATGGACATAGATCTAGTAACAATTAGCGCAATGTCTCAATCAGAGAGAGATCGACACTTTAGGGATTCTCTGTGTTTCACCTGTCACCAACCGGGGCACTTAATGAGAGATTGTCCAAACAAGAAAGGCACTAGTTCCAAAGGAAACTGGAACAAGAAAGGGAAGAAGAAGGGTAACCAATTCAGTAAGCAGCGAATCCATGCAGCATCAGAAGAATCTGATGACGAAGAAATTCCAGAAGAGAGCAAATGGGAAGAACCCACGGAAAAGAATATCCGAGCCCTCTTGAAGAAATTGCCTCTTGAGAAACATATCAAGATGATGTCTATTGTCGAAGAAGAGGATTTTTAACCATAGGACATCTTGCCGTTGAAGATGATCCTGATCGACCAAGTGTAACAATATCCGATATTCATGTAAACTCCATATCGAATACCAAGATCTTATTACCCGTTACACTTGAGTTGGAATACCAAACGGAATCCTCAAAAGCCCTTATCAACAGTGGCACTGAAGGACTTTTCATCAATTCAAAGATCGCGAATTGATGGAAACAAGTCCCCTTAAAGAAACAGATACGTGTCCGTAATGTGGACGGAACTCTTAACAAGAATGGCAATATCACACATAAATGTCTTGTCACCATGGTCATCCAGGGCAAATGAACATGTGACTGGTACAAAGTCACCGAACTTGGCGACCAAGACTTTATTATGGGACTTCCATGGCTAGAGAAGTACAACCCATCAGTCGACTGGAAAACAAAGAAGGTTGTCTTCACAGACAATCAACAAATTAGGACTTTGTCGGTTTTGTGAGAATCACTGTCAGGTCTAGCACAGGATTCACCAGCAGAGAGCAATGCAGATCTGGTAATCAGCTATGTGATGTCACACACAGAGGCTGACAATGCCAATTGACTTCTCAGTAAATTGGGGTGGGACGACCCTGATTCATATGTGACCCAGGATCTTTTCAGATTTTCTCCTGCACAGCAGTTCACACATAAATACAGCTCTAAGTCTGGCTATACTGAGAAACAGGACCAAAGTGCGAGTCCTGACACGAAACACAAATACACCGGTGACACTGCCATACCTCCGGAGTACACTGAATGGAAAGCAGTGTTCGAAAAGCAGGCTTCTGAACGGTACCCAGAATCTAGACCTTGGGACCACGCCATCGAAATGAAAGAAGGGTTTATCCCCAAGAGAGGGAAAATCTATAATCTATCTCCATTGGAACAAAACTCGTTAGATATTTGGATCAAAGAACAACTCGAAAAAGGCTACATTAGACAATCAAAATCACCACAAGCCTCCCCTTTCTTCTTCGTACCAAAGAAGGATACTAATCAATTATGACCCTGTCAAGATTATCATTATCTAAACAAATGGACCAAACCCAATGCGTATCCTTTACCTTTAGTTTCGGATCTACTCAATAAGGTCAAAGGAGCAAAATGGTTCATGAAACTAGATTTACGATGGGGTTATAACAATGTCCGAATAAAGAAGGGAGACGAATGGAAAGCGGCATTTGTCACAAATCACGGACTTTTTGAGCCAACAGTAATGTTCTTTGGACTCTGTAATTTGCCTGCCACATTTCAGGCTATGATGGACGATTACTTCCAGGAGTTGATTTTCGAAGGATGGCTCATCATCTATATGGATGATATTCTTATCTGCGCAGAAACAAAAGAACAACTCAAGAAACGAACAAAACTAGTCCTCAAAGTACTAAAGGAAAAAGATCTATTCCTAAAACTTGAGAAATGCATCTTCGCTACCCAGTGAGTGGAGTTTTTAGGCATGATTCTCCAACCAGACAAAATCAGCATGGACCCTATCAAATTAGCTGGAATACGAGACTGGCCCCCTCCAACCACAGTTAAACAGGTCTGATCATTCCTAGGATTTGGAAACTTCTATCAAAAATTTATTAATGGATTTTCCCAAATCGCCAAAGCACTAAACGACCTAACTAGGAAAGGCAAACCATTCGAATGGACCCCGGAATGCACGGAAGCTTTTGAACTATTAAAAACAAAGTTCAGCACCGCCCCTGTTCTAATATTACCGGATGACACTAAACCATTCATTCTCGAAACAGATGCCAGCAAGTTCGCCATTGGCGCTGTTTTATCCCAACATGACTCAAATGGAATCCTGCACCCTTGCGGATTCATATCACACTCCCTTACCCCAACTGAACAGAACTGGCAAATCTATGATAGAGAATTCTATGCTATTATCTTTGCACTAAAAGAATGGCGACATCTCCTTCTAGGTGCCAAACACCCAATCACAATCCTTTGTGACCACAAGAACTTAACCTATTATCGTTCCCCTCAACATCTAACAGCTAGACAAGCAAGATGGTGGAACCTAATTTCACAATACACATATACCCTAACGCATAAACCCGGTGCAAAACTTATAGTCCCAGATGCACTCTCGCGAAGAGCTGATCACTCAACGGAAGAGGAAAACCCGGACATAACAGTCTTACCGCATGAGGTTTTTATTAACATCATTAGCCTCGATCTACAAGAAAACCTACGAAAGGCAACTTAGCGGATTCATTATACTTAACAATAGTGGATTGCATAGCAAAATCCCAACCGCCACCACTTCGGACTGCACTCTCCGATTGGATGATAAAGGACGACCTTTTGTTATACAAAAATAAAATTTTTATACCTGACACCCTGGATCTCCACCGATCCCTCCTCACACTCATTCATGACACCCCTGCCACTGGACACCCCAGATTCTTTAAGACCCTTCATTTACTCAAAGAAGAATACTGGTGGCCTGGCATGTTCACGTTCACTAAATCCTTTGTTGAAGGCTGTGCCTTATGTCAACAAATGAAAGTGAACACACATCCTACCGTCACTCCTTCACAACCTATTTTATCAAGTGCTACACGCCCTTTTCAAAATCTTACAATGGACTTCATCACTCATTTACCACCTTCTAACGGTTTTACTTCTATTATGGTTGTGGTCAACCATGGACTTACAAAAGGGGTAGTATTCATACCTTGTACTGAGAACATTTCAGCACTTGACTGCGCAACCCTCCTTTTAAACCATGTTTTCTCACGATTCGGTCTACCAGACTCTATTATCTTGGATCGTGGACTGCAATTCACAGCAAAACTATTTAAGGAACTAATGAACATGTTGCAAATCAAGCACCGCCTTAGCACCGCCTTTCATCCCCAAACTGATGGACAGATGGAACGACTTAATGCCGAACTAGAAACCTATCTCCGAATGTACTGTACCTATCAACCAAACAAATGGCAACAGTACCTCGCTCTAGTGGAATTCGTGCACAACACTAGAATACAAGACACTACCAAACAAAGCCCCTTCTACCTAATGTACAGTACACAGCTGACCCTACTCCCAAAAGCTTTAAACCCAACTTCTGCACCTTCCTTGAACGAATGTTTTAAAGAAATACAAAAAGCACGTGAAGAAGCTCTAGCAGCAATAGGTATCACTGCTCAATGAGTAAAAGAACGTGTCACACGCTTCAGTAAACCCTTCAAGTTAAATCAGAAAGTTTGGCTAGAAACAAAGAATCTTAGACTGCCCTACGAGTCAAAGAAACTTACGCCAAAACAAGAAGGCCCATTCCCCATTAGCAAAATCGTGAACTCCGTAACCTATCAATTAAAGTTACCAGCACAATGGAAGATTCACCCCGTGTTTCATGCATCGCTTCTTTCCCCATATAGAGAAACAGTCACACATGGACCTAATGATACAACGCCACCCCCTGATTTGATTGATGGAGAAGAAGAATTTGAAGTTGAAGCAATAATCGCTCATAAACGCCACAGATGCCACTATCAGTACCTCATTAAGTGGCGTGGATATGACAGTTCTAATAATACTTGGGAACCTGAGCACAACCTTACAAATGCGGAAAACCTCCTTCACGAATATAAAAAGAGGAAGAAACTTGCCAACTGAGACTCACCCCCTCATGTCTCTCAATGAACAATTTGGAAGCTACATCCCCACTTACCTCCGACTCTCCAATTCTATCACAACTGGAACTGGATCTGGAGAATCTCTTGTCCCCAGCTCAACGAATGCAGATATGGATTACAATGAAGAACAGGATCCTCAGGACTATATCTTCGCCAGTCCTCCCCCAACTGAGGATTGCACCCAACAAGTGGATTCCCCACGTTCTGACTCCGCAGCAGATGAACACTCTGAGCCAGTACCACAAATACCTGGCAGTACGTCACGAGCTGGTGCTGTTAGTCAGGGAAGGACTCTCGCTAGTCGACAGAGCTATTCGGCTCTCTCAGAATCAGTTGCTCAGTTACAGAGACCAGATACGCCTCTCCAAACTGGTCCCAAAACTTCTGGACCCTTTACAGAAGTTAGTAACCTCCCTCCGTACTCTGGACCAGTCGCAACCCATATGGATGTAATCCCCACTCTGTTCGCAGCATCTTACTCATCATTTGAAAGTCTCAAGACTCGCGTTTCCACTACACTCGATTTAGCCAAAGCTACTGTACCACCTAGGATGAGCGACATCATCACATCCATCTGGTATCTCATCATCAACCACGAGTTCTGCATTACCCTCATAGATCTCGCTGCCTCAGATTGGAACTTCACAGCGGTCCACCTCCTTGAAGCAATAGCTAATCTCAGCGCTACCCAATGGCACAAGGACATGACGTGTAACATAATCATGAACCAATATGTCGTCGATCTCATTTACAGGCTCATCAATGTAGACATTGAAAAGTATATTCAACCAGCTCTGAATGCTCTAGTGACAGGACAGGTCAAGGTCATTCCCCCCGTTCTAGACAGATCACTTTTTCTTATACACTACGGATGGACCACAACCCCTCACAAGACCCCAGATCGAATGCAGGCAGTTAGACTTATGGAAGACACTTCTGATATCGCCAAAGATATCCAATTCCATGCCTCGCGTATCGTGCAGCTTACGAAGCAACAACATGTACATGCACAAATGGTTTTTCCACTGGATCCCAGCTCTATCCCAGTACCAGCGGCAGATTACACTAGAACCCTTGCCCTACAAAGAGTTATTATGGAATTGGCTGGGCAGCAACCACTTAGATCAACCACACCGATAATCAGCCCCTTTCCTCCTGCACCAATTCCCTCCTCTATGAATACTGCACCAGGGAAATACACCACACCGTACCAACGAGCTCATCGTTTACGACGAGGAGTCTGTTTGATCTGCAATGCTTGCACTCACGAAACAATGGCACATGATGCAGCTATTGCCTCAATGATCACCACGATCCCACAACCACCTCCGCCCCCTGTTAAGACTTGAAAAGGAAAGAACAAGGTCTCAGTCACACCACCTTCTCCCACCTTGATGCACATCGACAACATCTCTAGGAACATACCAATTCCTAAAGGAGCAATGGGTATGACCACCGAGGATGTGTTACGACATAACAAAGAAATCGCAATTAAGAAACCGAAGCCAGTCTATAAACCACGACGACGACACATGACTAAACACAAGGTCACAATTGAAGAAGACACACTCCATACCAACCAAACTGGATATGGAGATCTAGATGACGCTGGTTTTTCCAATATCACAGGAGAGCCCTGTGGGGATTTTTACTAAAACATGCACGCATCTCCGAATCTTTTCCAATGACATGGACTTCTCAGTTTCAATGGGAATCGAGATTCCCTCACGTACGTTCAAAATTATAAAAACATCTTTAAAAATATAAAATTTTACAAAAATATGTAATTGAAATAGGGACATTTCAACTTAGCGAAGAGCTAATGTTACAATTAAAGCGATTATACAGTAATGACTTACGATACGTTCCTATTTTTCTCATGATACACTTGTTTATGTTGTTCATTAACATTCTGGATAAGACCAGACTTCTATTTTTACTTTACTATGACAACACTCCAGTCATATGATCCTTCCATCATATTCCTTTCGTTTCCATTATCAATGAACATAGTAACATACATACATAAACATTACCATACTACGAGTAGTATATAAACGGCATGTATTCACCATAGTACACTAAGTTTAATCTATTCGTTTCAAGCTCATATCTGATCCTGAGTTCCGATCAACTCTTATCAGTTCCCTGAGTGCCTCTCAAGTGATCTTAGTCACTCAGCTTCTAATCCTTGTATTAGTCTTAGTTGCAGCGCTTCTTGACGAGTGGGCTTGTTGTCTTAGTTCATCCCTATTGCAGGGAACTTCTTGACCAAGCATACTAAGGTCACTTAGTGGTAACAATCTCCTGGAATGAGTTGTACAAACTCAATGGATGGCATGACAAGATGTCTGATTCAGCATCAAAGAACATAACAGACATGTACATGTAATACCAGACTCTGACAGTGAATACAACTGGGAGATGATTCAACTAGAAGCCTTCCACAAGTCACTCAGCAAGGAACCAAAGCATATTGGAATGGATGGGGAACAGGATACTGAAGCAGAAGCTTGGAGATGCCAACACCTCACCCTACTCACATCCAACATGCAGACCAGCCTAGACAACATCAAAGGCATTGTAGATGACTGCATGGATGAAATCCAGAAAGCAGAGAAAGTTATCTATGCCATACAACAAGGATGGATGGTGGACAAGTTCGATCAAACACAGTTTCTTATTGAACAAGCAATACAGATAGCAATGCAGCACTCCATGATGAAGGAACAGCTTCAACACATCGACAGGTGGTTCTGGCAGCTGGAAGGAGAACCAATGCTACCACTGGCACACAACCCAGAATCAGAATTCGCTGCTAAATGGCAAGGGAAGGTCAATGACTCAAGAGCACCCATATGGATGAATGAGGGGTACTGTTATCTCTGGTTAATTGACAACAAGTTCCATGCACCATTCATTTGGCAGAAACTACCAGGATGGCACCAATTGGCAAACTGCAGAAAACTTAGATGAAAAAACATTTGATTCAACATCACAACCACAGATAGTCCCTCAACATTGTACATATAGTTCCCAATATTTACAGAGACTATGACTGGGATGAAGTCAAATGACAAGCCAACCTGGAGTCAACCATACCACTATGGCAACTAGTGCTGTTCTGGCCTGGCTTGGCCTGAGGGGGCTTTGGCTTGGCTTTGGCTTGGCCTGGCCTAGGCCCTGGCTTTTATATATAAATAGATTCCATGGTTTCAAGGCTACCAATCAGTTGGCATACAGGTAACAGGAGAGCTACTCAGAGCAATACATAGCTTCCTTATCCTCATCTTCAATCAGTAGTCCATCCCAAGAACAATCTTCAATATCCAACTCCTCATCAGGCTCCCTCAGGTCCCCTACAGTAGGCAATGGCATGGGTATACCCCAGGGTATCTCAGCCCCAACCCATATACCCTAACCTCTACCCATACCATAGAGGTGGGTATGGGTTGGGGCTGAGATATACCCATACTGTTGCTTACCTTCCAGTGTATGTAGCTATGTAAATTGCTTGTTCACACATTTAAATTCCCACAGAAAAGCCCTGGCTTTATGGCTTGGCTTTGGCTTTTCCAAAATGCAAGCCAGGCCAAAGCCCCCAAAAGCCAAGCAACAGGGCTTGGCTTGGCTTGGCCTATTTGGGCCTGGCTTGGCCTGGCTCAGGGCCTCAGGCCAGGCCATGCACAGCACTAATGGCAACAAGAACAAATCAGGTCAGACTATGTAGTATCAGCAATGCTCATAGGTGCAGTTACATCCCTATTCTGGGGGTATAATCATTGGTTCACAAGAGGAGCACTGTCAATAGTAGAAGTACCTCCAGCCCTGACAGACATAGAAACCCTGGCAGTAAGAGCACAAATGCAGGACATGCAACAACAAGCCTTGTCAGCAAATACACATATGGAAGCAGCTAGACAAGAAACTGCTAATGCCACTGTGCTCATCATTCAAGAGGTAGTCATCACATTATGACAGCTGGTAGCCATTACCATAGACCTGACAACTCCTAAGCCTGGATCACAGTTCAAGGAAAACCTGCCTAAAGATTATAATGGAAACCCTAGAATGATTGCCACTTGGTTCAGAGAATGGGATTTGTACTTCCAAGAGATGCACTTCATGAAAACAGACTCCAAGACAGTCCACAAAAAGTTTCATATGGCTCTCTGGAGAATCAAGGGAGGAGATGAAGACTTCACTGGAGCATGGGCTACCAGTCAGATGAAGGAGTTACTTGAAGCAGAAGAGCAGTGGGACAAGTGGGTAGCTGACAAGACCAAGCTCACCAATGAGTTGTCCACCCTTAAACAGTGAAATGAAATAGAATTTGGAGAAGAGCATGTCCAATATCCATTCATGTCATGGAACGATTTCCAAATGCAAGTGCAGGGCTTTTTCATCACTATGGAAACACAATGAGACACTCAAACACAACTGGCATGGCTCAAACAGGACAATATCAATGCCAAGCGATATGCCATTGCATTCAAAGCATTAGCAGAAGCTACTGGATACAACAATACCACACTCATAGCACAGTTTCAAGCAGGACTCACACCAGGATTACACTGGCCACAGTTCAGTGCCAGAACCCCCTGAACCTGCACCAAACCTGCACCACACCCCAGGTTCAGGTGCAAGGTTCAGTGTCAGGCTGAACCTAACCTTTAAGGCAGGTGTGGGTTCAGCACTGGCCCACACCCAAACCTTTGGTTCAGTGCAGGGTGCACCTGGTGTACCTTAAAGGGTGCAGTGGCCATAGACAAGTAAGTGATGACATTGTTACTGTGTTGCTGACACTGAGGTACACCCAAGTATAAGTGTATAAGCTAAATCTTCTGTTTCAAACTAAAATTTGCACTAAAAAATAAAGCTTGCACTAAAAAATAAACAATTTACTGGTGGCAAGCACCCAGCTTTACTATACTTGGATGTATATGAGCAAAAAACTTAAGTAGTAAGAAATAATGGATTTGTCCACATGCCCATTACCATGCCTGTATGAGGAGAAAGGGATAAGGCTGACCCATCCCTGATCATAAACAAAACACAGGTCTCACAGCCATCCAAGCACTCAAAAGGCCTTGATTATCCCAAAACAGTGAGCAAGCTTGAAAGAAATTATGTTGGTGCTAGTGCTGGTGTGCATCCATCAAAAACAGTGAAAAAAGGTCTGTTGCACCTTCTGTCATATGCATAAATGTTAGTATTACTCATTATTTTACAGCACTTACAATCAATACCTCTGTCAGAAGGGTTGGAACAATACCTGCTGGTGAAGCATGTAATCCTGATGGAACATTAAAAGATCCATCTGAAATTGCATGGTTTAACTCACCATCAGACAATACCCCTCTCCCACCTCTGAAACACACCATCCCAGAAGAATTTGATGTGAGTGAGCTAGTGTCCTTCAAAAAAGTCTGGGTGAGTATCAAATAATGCAGATGACACAGATAAGCATTAACTTACTTGCCTCAGCTGGATCCTGAGAGTAGCTCCAATGAATGTGATAGTCTGGCACCAGCAGAATGATGCACACTTGATGATCACTGCAAATCCGAAATGATGGAGATTGAAGTAGAAGATGAGGAGAATGGTGGCAGCCTGAGCAAAGGTAGCAGTGATGACTGTGAGGGTGAGGATGGAAAACACTATTGGGATGTGAGAGAAAAGGAGTTAGGATGCAGTGTGCATTGTTGTTTATCATGGCAAAGCAGTGACAAACACCCATATGTACAGTGACTCACAAAAGTGTCCCAATGTTTCACACTTTGTGAATGTTGGCTAAATAACAGAATATAAACAACAAATATAAACAAAGTGTCAGTGTATCAAACATAGT
>QFEO01000878.1:0-13283 GCA_003316615.1 Amanita pseudoporphyria
GTACTATATACGTATGGACGATACTGACGCTTACGTGGTTACGATGTGTAAGTTATTTTTCTCATTTCCACAGCATCCTGGAGACATTGACAAACATACATAAGTTCTTAATCCTTGCGTTCACCTCGCTTGGATAAAGAAAGAGTGGGACAAAAAATACATTAAGCTATCGGAGGAAATGATTCTTAATCTTGTAAGTATCTAACAGAATCATTGTATGTACGCGCTCAAATTAATTCGCTCAGATGCGCAAGTATCGCAAAAAATTAATGCCCGCTATGACAACTTTTACTAGAACTCCAGCAACACCTGTAAAAGTCTCAACGCGAGTTCCATCACGTTTTGAGCTTGACACCCCTGTCCATTCCTTGGCACGTAAGAGGGCTTCTGATGCTATTGAAGACGAGTATGAGACATATACGTCGGCAATGCTTTCCTCACCCCAAACTGATATCCTCATTTTTTGGGAGGTCGGTTCCCACTGTCATATCATTGTTTATTCGCTGATTAGCCAGTTTTGAATTGTAGGCCAATAAAACAGAATTCCCAACACTGTATGCGATTGCCATGGATTATTTACCGATCCAGGCCTTGTCTGTCCCCTGCGAGCGTGTTTTCTCATCATCAAAAGAAACAGACACAGCGAAACGTAATCGAATCCACCCCGAATTGATGGAGGCATTACAAATGCTCAAGTTCTCGCTCAAGAAGGAGCGCCTAAATTTCACAGCCGGATGGATGACAACTGATGCTGCCATGATGCAGATAAGGTCGAGGGCTCGAGGTGACCTCCTCAGTTTGTTATTCACAGCAGATCGTGATAGCACGGTGGACACCTTGCTCAATGCTGTTAATGATGACGAGGACGAGTGCTGAATGAAGGTCGTTACGCTGGGGCTGGAACTTTTTTATATGTATACATCCAACATGTACTGATTATTATCAAAGAAATTTTGAAGGCTGATCATCATTCTGTAGGCAGTGTCTGATATGCTACTTAAGCAAGCTGACAAAGCATAAGCATTGTTGATCGGCTGTTGAAAAATGCTCTTGTCCTCATCCAATGCGTTCTGCTCCATTCTAGTATAAAACAAAGGAACACAAATTCAATCACTAAATTATAAACTCGATGACAGACACACTTTCGAGGGCTGTCTTCTACCATTAGCAGAACAGCACTTTTACTTTCCTTAATGCGCCCTCCCCTCATGATTCGTCACTGGCAGATCCCTCATTCTGGGTGGAAGGCACCATCAGACTCTGAACGAGAAACTCAACTGGTCTGACTTCCGCATGGCATACCGTAGTCTGAAACGAAGCGTATGCTAATTGAGATCCACAGATTCAAGATGATTGACGGACGATGATTGGGTGCTCGCTCTGCAACGACGGTGTGTAGTTCAGCGCAACCGCGCAGCATCACCATAAAACGGGCTGCGGTCTCAACCCGCGCATGCCCATTCATTGAATTGTATCTTCGCAGAGTGTGACAAGACGCTTCCACCGCATGTGTATCATCCATTCATCTACATGCTTCTACATATACAAGCAATTACCGGTTACCAACCGCATCATCCTTACCACCACGGGATTCCCATGACTCAGGTATGCAGCGTTACCAACCTATAATGTGAGATGGTTCGACTGTTACTAATTACACTTCCAGAGCCCTTCGAGTGGATCTGTCTTACAAGGCCACCAATATGAACAGGGAAGGTACCACCACCACCACTACGATGGCAAATGATAGCAATGGTAGCGCTCATAGGAGAGGGGGATCGTATTCCATAGTACCACCTACCGCCGTATCTGCACATCCATTTTAGCGCCCCCACCCTCAAAGCAAGTGAGAACAGTTCATATTCCCATTGATCGCCAAGATCGCGCATGTCAAGGGCCGAGGGGCATGTAGCGGAAGACGTAAAGCCATGGAACGCTCTCCTAAAGTCCCAGTCAGCGTGGAAAACCTCGATTGACAAAGGCAAGAGCATGGGATCCTCCATAAGACAAAAACGTAAAAATATTTGCGCCAGGTACTGGCCAAGATTGCATGACTTTGTTTCTTGACTATCTCGGTATGTAAAGTCTACCGGGGCCTGAAGTAACTATTTTGCACCGTTTGCGCGGACGATACAACAAATTGAAATACAGGGCTTTATAGTCGTTGGAATGCTTTGCATTCACAAGGGTAAATCGATTGGATGAGCTTTGTGTCACTCTAGTGAGAATGTATCATAGTAATTCAATTTGGACGTCTTTTGGTAATTCTATTGCGTGCAAATTTATGATATTGGTGGTTACCGGTTACCTCTGCTCATTCCCCTCCTGGCTCGGCGCCTCTGTCGAAATATCCATCCAACACCACCCATGTCACAGGCGGTCACACTGGAACCTGGCATAATTCGTGTTCGCGGAAGGTTCAGAGTTGGAAAACTGCTAGGTTTTGGTACTTTCGGTGAGTTCAACCCAACAGCGACGCACCCGGCCCTCCTTCTCATACATTCAGGACGTGTTTATCTGGGAAAAGATATTAAGACGGGTCAAGATGTCGCCCTGAAGCTGGAGATTGCCCAAAGTCCAGTTTCTAGGCTTTATCGTGAACAGGAAGTCTACAGCACCATTTCTGGCTGTTCAGGCATTCCTAGAATGCACTGGTATGGCAAGGAGGGTCCGTATGAAGTCATCATTCTTGACCGCCTTGGCACTTCTCTTGGCGAAATGGCAAATAAGCATAAGCTGGACGTTCACACTGTCTTCTTGTTTGCGGATCAAATGGTATGCCTTTCCTGCATCAAGTGTGAATCGCTCATTCATTTTATCTTTGAAGTTGTCGACTCTTGAGTCGCTCCACGCCTGACATTATATCCACTGTGACATCAAACCCGAAAACTTTATGACCGGGGCTGGCGACTTGGCTGGCTGTGTTTTCCTAATCGATTTTGGTTTGGCAAAACTTTTTCGCGACCCTGCTACTCATATCCATATTTCTCCGACCACCAACCTCGATATTACAGGCACTCTTCGATACACGTCAATCAATAGTCACCTTGGTAACGCTCAGTCATGACGGCGATGATTTGGAGTCTCTTGTATACACGATCATCTTCTTGGCTCGCGGTAGCCTTCCTTGGCAAGGTTTGAAAAAGTCCTCTGGCGATTGTATGGAAGCAGTACTCCAGAAAAAGATGGCGGTGTCCACCAATTCCCTCTGCCACGGATTGCCACGTCATTTTGTTGATTTTATTCATCATGTTTGTTCGCTGGGCTTCGAAGACAAGCCTGATTACCCATACCTGCATTCTCTCCTCACCCGCTGTAGGACGTCTATGGATTTGAATGACTCTACCTTTATGCTGTCGGCCAGGAAAATCTCACCTAGCGACGGCTCTGCATCCTCCTCTAGCGTCGAATCTCCTGAACAACCTCCTACTCGTTTTCTCCTGTGATTTGCTACTGAGATGTAAGGTGAGTGCTTCATAGTACTGGATTGAACATTCGCATTTATGATTAATCAGGCCCTTGTCAACATTATTACTTGTCAGGAGGATTTTTATACATTATTTGTAGTATTGGCCCTTTGTATTTTTCTGCATGTCTAGAATTGTAGAAACGATTTCACTTTGTGACGACGTTGAAAGTGCAACTGGTTACCAAAAAAGGAAAGTATGTACTATGAAGTGATGAAGTGTGTCTGACTTAACATAGGTATATAATGCATCATACTATGGTTGTGTTATACCCTCTGATAGGTCTATGACCCAGCTTGAGTTGACTCAAGCTGTTGGCTCAAGCTGAGCCATCAAGCCAGTTACCATAGCTGATTTAGCAGCTTATGAGCCAGCACATATGTGGTGGCTGTGCCAGCTTGGCTTCAGCTGGCTTCAGCTTTCAAAGCCATCGCAACACTAACAGTGAGTGCTCACTGGCTTTGGCTCTGTTTATACAATTATAACTTTCATATATCTTATCTATTGGAGATATGGTGAGCTGGTACATTGGTTTGCCTCATGTATTGTGATACAGGTTTCATGAGCACAAGCTGCAGTCACTCCTCAACTCCTAAACCCCTTACTTACTCATACCTTTACTCAGCAGTTTCATGCTAAGTATAGATACCATGTAGTAGTATATAAACCTGGCAATGTATGCTAGGGGAACTCAGTCAAGTTCTCTTAGAGTTTCCACCTAGTCAACTCATAACACTTAAGGTTTCAAAGTCAAGTTGCAACAACTGCAAAAAACCTGCAACTCAACTCAACTCAACTGCTGACAACTCAACTGCTGGTTGCAACTGCAGACAACTGACTCAAGACCCCCATGACAGGTGTTCAGTCTGACTGGTTACTGTGGTGGTACTTATACCTGGCATAGAGTTGCTTTGGACATCCTTTCCTACCAAGTATCCTTGGCTTCTTGTGAACAGCTCTTCTGTGTTGCAGATCTTGCCTTGGATCTGATTTATTTGGGTGGATTGTGGTGATGAACTTGAAGTCAATGTGGCAAGGCACTATTTGTTGGAAATAGTGCTGCCACTCTTAATACATTACAATCATCATAAATTGTGTTTTACATAGTTTTCTCACTTAGATACTTGTTTAGTTCTTCTATATTCGTAGATACAGATTGGACACAATATAGTGGACACCAATACTCATGCCTCATGGTATTTTCACTATACTTCACCTTGCAGCATGTATTTCCTATCATGTAGGAAGAAGCACAGTACTCTTACACTTGGATTGGTTGATACACTTGTTGGCATTGCTCTAATAGACTATATTACACAGTCTGAGATTGTCTACTAGTGTGACAGTGATATTAGTGACCTTATAGTTGGATTCTAACACTATTGTTGACTGGGCTACTGTCAATTCACAGATGGTTGAGGAAGTTGCAATTCCAGAATATGGTGACCTGTTGCAGGTAGAGAATGATGTGAGGCAATGGGATAGTGACATCTGATTTACTGGATCCATATTTGAGTGATATTGATTTATACAAGCTAGTACTACTACTATGAAACTTTCCATACTAATGCTAACATCTACAACTTTCAATAGTCATGCATTTTGGCCAGTTGTGACCAGTTGACAACCAGTTGACAACCAGTTGTGACCAGTTGACAACCAGTTGTGACCAGTTGCAACTGCACAACTGCTCACAACTCAACTGCTCACAACTGGTTGCCCCAGTTGCAGTTGCAGTTGTCCACCTTAGTGACTTACTTGCAACTGGTTGCAGTTGCAGTTGAGCCAAAAATTTGCCAGGTTGACAACTCAACTTGACTTTTAAACCCTAATAACACTCCCTGTCTCTACCCCTCTACAGTGACACACTTAAGGAATGGGACTTGTATTAGTCTCTTTAGTCTAACCCACTTCACAGGTACCTCTACACTATAGGACTTCAGTCCTCTATCTATTCCCTTAGTCTTTGAGCATAAACATGGGTGTTGTGTCACATGGCCTCACTTGTGTTCATTGTACTTCACCACCCACCTCTGTTGGGGTTTGCTATTGGATTGCCTGCACTGATAATATCTTATCCTTATCTGGATAGTGATTAGGTGTGGGTCTAACACATAGTATCATCAGGATCATGGTAATCCATGTTATCACCTATGCCAGAGAACTCTTCATCCTGGTATTCATGAGCATTGACCAAGCTTGTAGAAAAGGCATTTGAGGAGCTCTTGGATGAGCTTGACACAGGGTTTAGCAGTCCATGCATTTTGCAATGCTTGGCAGCAAGTTTGGGGTCAATCATGCGCAAAATGGGGGCTTTGGTGGCACATTTTATACAATAGCAATGCACTTTTGGTGCCATGATGAGGTTAGAAAGTGAAAAGAGCTTTATTGAGCTGAACATGAGGCTTGTGAGCTCATGTGTTTGATGTATGTGGTCAATGCATCAAATTCCAGACAAAGTCCCTCTGTCACATGATCTACATCTAGTACATTTCTTGGAGAATTTAAGGACATATCTATATGTGAATTTTTGACACCCATTTGACACCATCAATATCCCAGCCACCACAATCCTGTCAAGTTGTCACACAATTTGGAAACTTCCCTCAAATTACACAACACAATTTTTTTGTTTTATGCTGTGTGGTGGAAGTGCCCAATACTGATTTAGTAAAAATTGAGACACATTGTATGATGTTCCTGAATGCTACTTTTCAAGTAATTGCTGCAGAACTCAAAAAGAAAAAAGGTGAACTATAAATTGGGATGAATACATAGGCAATAGCAAGGGTATGGGGTGAGTTAGGCCATGGGAATGGTGTAGTCCAGTTGTCTTTTTTTTCTTCCATTTCATGTAAAGTTGTATGACATATCAATGCATCTAAGTGCCTGTTTATCAATGGTACACCCCACCAATACTTCATATCACTGTTAGCCCCCAGACCCACCATCCATCTATCCATCTAATATATACATGGTTGTGTATACTTATTGTAACCTTTAGAATAATTTCAATGTAGCCCCAGATTTGAAGGGATGACATCCAAGTACCCACCCACCAATCCACCCCTTAAACCCTCCCAATGGTTGCTGTAAAAGACCACCAGCCTTTCAACTGACTGGAATTGAACCAGTCTTTAGTCATCAGCTGCCAGGGTATACCCTGCAAAAACCCACACCCCCAGCAAGGGTGGGAGTAAAGCCAAGGTGAGGGTAGGTATGGGGCTAGATACCCCAGGGTATACCCTCCAAGGATACCATATCCCCACCCATGAGAAAGTACCCTGCAAAAAACCCACACCCCCAGTGAGGGTATGGTTAAAGCTGGGGTGGGGGTGGGGGTATAGGCCAAATACCCCAGGGCTTACCCACACCTGCCTATGAATACAGAACAAAAGGGAACCAGGTGGGAAACATTGGCCAGGTGGTGGTCAGACTATTTAGAAATGATGGGACAAAGCAGACTATATAAGTGAATTGCTGAAATTGCTGGTTCCAATGTATGTATACAAGAAATGAATGCATCCTATTTAACCTTACCCATTGCTAGGTGCCACCCAGTTCTTACCAGAATAGGCATAGCCCCACAAGCTATATAGACATCAGTATAAAACACCTTAAACATCTTTGTAAATTGATAATGTGGACAAGCAGATGGTTGCTGAAGTTATTGTCTACTTTGATGAAGCCCATAGGCTAACTGTGACAGCAGTCCTCAATTCTACAAAGCACAGAACTGTGTATGATTGCCTTTGCTGGGTGGTGACCTTCTACCAGGAAGGGCATCAGCAAATTGTCAAATCTCACTTTGTGCCCCTTTACTTTCAAGGGCCACTTTTCTTACTTTACTTGAAGCCTTTCTGGCTTTTGAACCTTTGACTTTGGTGGTTAGTAGCTTTGCCATCTTTGTACACTTTGACTATCTACTTTGACTTTGGGTATATGCAACTTTGTAATATATTTACAGTCTGTTGAAACACAGAATGGCCAGCCAAAATCAACATATAAAAATGTTGTTGTGAGTGAGAATTGAACCCTAGGCTATGAACATCTAAGTCACAATATAACCATTCCACCATAATGGCACTGGTAATATTGGCACACTAATGAAATATATTACATAGTTTGCCCTCAACTATGCTATGAACTGGAAACTGATACTGAATTTCTCTCAGCTTACTAGAGGTGTACTAACCTCCCATTCACCTTGGGTTATTGCCTGCATCATCATGTGTGGCAATGTCTGTATGCTGCTGCGTTGTGTCAACAAAGTCCATTGCCGCAAAAAAATTTGAAGTCCATTGTTTGCTGGGTGACCAAACAATGGATGCCCTTCTTCCCTGCTGCAACACACCTGCCGTCCCTTGCCTTGTGGTCACTTGCTCATCACAACTATCAAAGGTGAGTGTATGCAGTTTTTGGCCATATCAGTGACAGATGACATTTCCTAGTTCAGTTACAAAGAACCGCGTGAAAGTGATGCTACTCTACCAACAGGGTAAGTCATCATGTACTCAGATTGCTGTGCTCCTGCCTACTAACCTGCTTTGCCCCCACTGTTGCTACCACCTGCAAGCAAGACTACAGGTGGACAATAACCCACCACCGAATTGTCTCAAGGCAAGTCACTGCGCATATACCCAGCTCCTGCTGATTAGGTCATGTTTTTGCCCCCCGCCACACTCAACCAGACCATATGTATCACTCTCAGTGCCCAGCTGAAGGTTATTGTATTTCATGATGCTTTCAGTGAGAACGACGGAGTCTCTTGCAGGGTTGGGTGGTGCAGCAGCTTTGATGAGGGTGCTGGGAAGGGAACTGGTATGCATCAGCAGGCAATGTTGTGGGCATGCAGTCCTCACTCACTCGTTCCAAGCAGGAACACACACACATGGTTGATTGTGCTGGCATTCAGCAGCTCAAAGTAGGCGTGGGTCTCATTGACCTGCTGCAGGTTTGTCTGGATGATTCAGCCAGTGACACACAGCTGGACATCATGGGGCTGGGATGCATACATGTGGAAATACATAGGTATGTTACATTGTTCCAACAGTGCCTCCAGCTGTTAATGCCCTAGTGCATCTGCGTCCTTGCTGGCGCCTTAACTGAGTCCGTTGAGGTGAAGTTTTCAGTTCCACCAGATGTGCATCCTCCTGCCAGAGCCACCTCTATGCTGCCTCCATTCTCACCACTCAAATACTTTTCCCAGGACCTGGTCGCTCCCTGTCACCCTTGAAGATACCTGCTATGGTCTTTTGGCCTCCCCTCTGGAGTTTGCCCTTTGGCCCCCCAATCTCCCCCCTTGGCCTTCCAATCCTGAGCTGGCTGCCACCTCCGATATGCTGCCACTGTTGAATGCGCTGGTGGCACTCACCCCCCTACCCCTGCTAGCAAGAAGTGGCAACAGGGAGCAGGGATGCAAAAGTGCATGAAGACCGCCTTGCCTGCCAACAGGCTCACTGACTGGACAAAACGAGTGTCTTTTTCACTGCATGGCTTGATGCCAGGTATTTTGGTAAGGGTTCCATGTTTGACAAAATCTGTAGTATTTTGTTGTCTATATGCTACCTGTATTGTCAATCGATAAGCAATAATTAATTTGATTTCACCTTTACTTTGAGATAATCTCTGAACCTTTTGAAAGGAAGGAAAGTGAGGAAAGCCCTTTTTAAAGTGACAAAAGTGGTCAACTTTCCTTTACAAAGGTAAAAGACCTTACTTTTAAAAGGCAATCCTGCTTTGGTCACTTTGACCCCTTTGGCCCTTTTCAAAGTGATGAAAGGGGCCAAAGCCAGACTTGATATTTTGCTGATGGGTGTCCACTGTTCTTCATTTTCCTGTCAACAAGCTCCATCCTGCCTCCAACTGGGGAGTACCACAAATGTTTTCTCCATTTACCATCATGGTGCCCTACATGCCATGTCCCTCAAACATGTAACCATATATTAGGTGACTGCATCAAATACCAGCACGATCTATCCCTACAAGAGCTCCTTGCCTCATACAACTTGTGGGATGGCTTTATGCTCTTCTTAAAAGATAACCCAACTGCTTTTTCTTTTGAGGACATACCTGTGGACACAGATGAAGAAGCTGATGAAGGCACATCAGGAAAACAGGGCCCTGGCCTTACAAACTTACAAACTTATATAAGTAAAATAAGGTAAAAAATAAGGCACCCCCCCTCACTTTTCCCTCACTTTTTGGAACTTATTTTGACTTTTCACCTTATTTAAGCCAGTAAGTATGGCAAGTCCAGAGCAATGTTTTCCTGATGCAATCAATAAACATGGCGAACTAAATGCATTACCATCTCAACAATGCTATACTACAGGGCGCTCATGCAAAATCTGGAATCCAATTATCAGCCAGTGGTGTGTTCCACAGAACATGTTGGATAGAGAAAGCTGGCACTATTTTTGAATGTCAGCCAATAATTTTATGGTGTGATCGGAGATATACCCCTGGGCGCAACTATTATCCAACAATGTGACGAAAGTAACCCCTGGGCGCACTTTCAAGTCATTCGGCAATATAGTGACGCAGCCACAGCCTGAGTCATGGTAACACTATATAAATATGAACATGGTGCAGCTTCAACTTGGAAAATTTCATACCAAGCATGTCCAACATGCTTGTACAGTGTGTTTTGATCTTAACCCTCACATCTCTCATCTATGGGAGTCAAAACATATGTCAGACTATATCCTCTGCCATTTCGCAAAGGAGTACAGTCTACTATCCTGGTGGGTGGATATCGCTCGGTGCAAATCCTTACTGACGCTCACTCTCAAGGTGACGTGCTTTATGCGAAGGATATATACCACTATGCAAACTCTAGCACACAACAATCTATGTGTACTGTAGAACCTGGGACTGCACAAGACGTTGGAAAAATTGTGCGCCATACAGCAATATTTATCGACCACCAAGTCTAATCTGTTGTCTTTAATCTAGCTACGGATACTGGGCGCAACTTGAACCCCCTTCAGCGTGAGTACTGGAGTACAATTGACATGCATTTAAGATCTGATTAGACCTTATTCCAGGTCAAAAGTGGTGGCCATGCATTAAATCCTGGATTTTCCTCCTCTTCAGACATCCAAATCGCAATGTACCAGTTCAACGAGATCACGTACAACCCAAGGACGCAAACGGTGGTAATTGGCACTGGACTCATTTTTGACGACGTCTATGCTGCTTTAGCACCTTATAATGTTAGTGTTGCCAGTGGGCGGGTGACTGGCTAGTGTTGTGCATGGCCCGGCCTGAGGCCGTGAGCCAGGCCAAGCCAGGCCAAAATAGGCCAAGCCAGGCCGGGCCAAAATGACGGCTCCATGACGGCTTTGGCCCGGCCTGGCATTCTGAAAAGCCAAAGCCAGGCCGTCAGGCCACGGCTTTCGTGAGAAATGGAGGACCATCGTGGAAATTTGTGGCGTCATCAAAGTTTAATTTATCAACTGTAAGCGGAGTCACGCCACTAACTGTCATGGATACACCTGTCTTCATTCCCTGTCATTGACCAACAATGAATGGACTTCAATAATTGAAGAAGCTTGTCGATACCTTGACGACACCAAGAGAGCACGCGCCATTCCTACAAGCCCTAGTGCTACGGTCACATCCAAAATGTCCAGTGGAAGATTTCGCTAATGTTTGTTTGTCCTGTCCCACTCTGCAGCTGAATTCTTTAACGAAGCTATAGATCCGCGCTCACGTGAGGATGCCGAATCCTGTTGTTAGCGCTCCACGTCACGAACTCCTTTTTGTTATGCCGCGAGGGCAGGCAAAAGGACTGGTGAAGGCACGTCATGCCATTCCAATTTGGGAAGTGATGCGCAGGCCATCCTTTCTTATCTCTCTTTCTCATGCTAATAATCCATGAACCCTTCCGCAATGTCCAAGATCGCGTGATATCCTAGGTCATTCAACATTACAGGGGCCGAAACATCCAAACACAAAGTCAAGTATTGCGAATATCAAGCCTTTGGAGAGCCTTTTACCCATCTCGGCGAGGTGGGCGATATTTACCTGGACGTTACACCGGGGAATTGCGTGCTATATGCAAAGCTACTGGTGATGGATGGCCTTAATGGCTGGACAAATTGGCCAGGTCCTAGACAGCGGACGGCGAGTTTGGAGCATCCGGTTTACAAAACGCACGTGTTGTGGTGTAAGGTGGAGAAGAATAAGTTTGGGTGGGTGTATAAGAAGTCGGTTTCAAGGATTTTGAGTGAGTATGGTACTCCTTAATATGTATGTTTTTGGGGCTGAATGTGTTGCCCTCCTCCCTCCTCCACACGGGATGATCATTGTTGTTAGTGTCGTCTGCGTCTCAGGTGATATCTACAATACTCACTGCGCAGCTTTCTGCGTACCGGAAACATCTCAAGAAGAGGAACATCAATGATGATATGGAGTGTCCTCCAAACAAGAAATCTCGTTTGTCAGAACCCTCCAGTAGTACGAACGGTGGTCGCCCATTCAATAGGCCAACATTAGAGAATTCATCATCTCATCCAATGGTGGACCAGATCACGAATACACCTCAGGAACTGTTGTTCTCCGCACCTCCTGCCATTAGTGCACTAGTCCATTTTATTGAAAAGACATCCATACCAGACGTTGATCCCCATAAGTACTAGCTCGGTTACGACATATACATATGCATATGATTATCTGACTTGGTTATTAAATGCCTTGAGTCGATCTTGGATGGACGTGTACCTCAGGATCAACAACCTTAGCTTAAGTCGGCTCTCAATTACTTTCATACACCTTCACTAGCCATTGCGATCTGTTCTGCAGTTTATTTGCTACAAGGCCAATCGCTCAAAGTGCTTGCTCAAAGTGCTTCGCTAACAATTTTCTTTCCTTGCGTACATACTTTACAAGCTCCGTAAAGCCGTATTTCACTAACAAATCTCTAGGGTCATTGTATTACGCCGTATCTGGTGAAGTCAAGAATAGGGCAAAGCCTGGATGCCACGTTGGCTGAAGCTGCCTAGCTAGGACAATGGTCCGAAAAGCGCCGCAACTTAGACTGCGTTGATGGTGAGATGAGGACGAGGACGAGGAGAAAATGTATTGGTCTGAGTAGCTTAGTAGCATTTACTAATTGTGAGCAAACTCGTAACATACAAAAGCCATGGCCTAAGCCAGGCCAAGCCAGAGCCAAGCCCTGGTTGACAGCTTTGGCCTGGCCTGGGTTTTCAGAAAGCCAAAGCCGGATCAGGCCAAGCCAAAGCCAGGGCTTTCAGGCCAAGCCGGGCCGGAACAACACTATGACTGGCATTGGTGTAGGCGGCTTTTTGCTTGGTGGAGGTAAGTTGCGAGATAATTGTCGCCCTCATGGACTAATTATGCATTAAAAAAAGGGTATTCGTGGAAAACAAACCGGTACGGTCTTGCGATTGACACCATCACGGCATACGAACTCGTAAAGCCCAATGGAAAGGTAGTGCATGTGACAGAAGAATCTGATGCTCAGCTTTTCTTTGGATTAAAAGTAATTTAATTTCGTGCTGCGGTTGATGTTAACTCATGCCTGTCTTGCTCAGGGCGGATTTAATAATTTTGTAGGCAACTAACCACTTTGCAAGTGCAAGATAACTAAGCAAATCATTTTCTAGGGTATAGTGACTCGTTTTACAATGAAGGCATTACCGCAGCCTTCTATTTGGGTTTGTATTCTGGCTGTCGATACGGATGAAGTTTTACCGAACGTTATGTTTAGGGTGGCGCGACTTTTTATCCTGCAGCTTCTATCCCAAACGTGACAGATGCCATCATCAAGTTCACCCTCCTCAATAATGA
>QFEO01000885.1:0-10467 GCA_003316615.1 Amanita pseudoporphyria
TCTCATCTGCAATAGCCGCGGACACCTCACCGTTGACCACCCCAGCGAAGCTAACACGCCCGTTACCCCAGGTAGAAGCCTCGGGTACAGAGACATTCGATCAGGACAGATCGTGTCTTTGTGGAAACTGCTCTTTGCAGAAGAACGGACGCGCTTATGACAAGCCTTTACGTGGCCCAACGGATAAGTACTTAGGATGGAGTCCTGAGGAAACTAATTGTCAAAGTTTAGAAATCCTATCGGTACGCAGTCTGCACCGTCCTGCGTTGCAAAATTAAAGATGTAAAGTCCCGTGTAAGCCCCTAACGGAATTGGGCATCCGGCCGGTCTTAACTCAGCCGACGTGCATAAATGGAGAAGAAAGCCACTTAGGTCTGGAAACTGATTACATGACTTATTACAGTGCTCGATAGCGCTTTTACTTATAAGGTTATCGAATGTGGACATTCGACTTGGAGAAGAGCTAGTGTTACAGCTTGGCTCTTGCACACATTCATTTTTGTTACGTATATGGATACATCGCTTTATATGATCCATAACCCATGCTCACTGTTTCATAGTTGTCTAATGTTACCCCGGTTAGTTCGCAGACGGACCAACCACAGATAGTTACAGTTTATAGCTACATGCGTTCTCATTAGCTATATCTATCTTGTACTCGTTTGTATTAGATAGAAGGTTGTGTAACCCAGACAACGTTAGATTCATCTCAAAGGCTGATCTTAGTATCACGCTGAACCTCATCATCCTCACACTCGTATACTTGGTCATAGTACGCGAGTTCATCGAACTCTACATTTGGTACTTGGCACTTGTTGACGCTGGACTTGTTGGTGATCCACAAGCCCTGTTAGTCCAAGTAGTACTAAGTGTTCTCCGTTATAACAAGAAATGCATCTTTGCTACACAGTGAGTGGAGTTTCTCGGCATGATTCTCCAACTGGACAAAATCAGCATGGACCCGATCAAACTAGCTGGAATATGAGACTGGCCCCCTCCGACTACAGTTAAACAGGTCTGATCATTCCTAGGATTTGGAAACTTTTACCAAAAATTCATCAATGGACTTTCCCAAATCGCGAAAGCTTTAAATGACCTTACTAGGAAAGGCAAAAACTTTGAATGGACCCTGGAATGCACAGAAGCATTTGAACTCCTAAAGGAAAAGTTCAGCACTGCCCCAGTTTTAATACTACTGGACGAAAATAAACCATTCACCCTTGAAACAGACACTAGCAAATTTGCTGTTGGCGCTGTATTGTCCCAATATGACTCAAACAGAATCCTACACCCCTGTGGATTCATCTCACACTCCTTAACTCCAACTGAAAGGAATTGGCAAATCTACAATAGGGAATTCTACGCTATTATCTTTGCTCTTAAAGAATGGCGACATCTCCTTCTAGGTGCCAAACACTCCATCACAATCCTTTGTGACCACAAGAACCTAACCTATTATCATTCCCCTCAACGCTTAACTGCAAGACAAGCCCGATGGTGGAACTTAATTTCCCAATATAATTTTACATTAATGCACAAACCCGGTGCTAAACTAATCGTCCCAGACGCACTCTCACAATGAGCTGATCACTTGACCAAAGAAGACACACTGGACATTATCATCTTACCACATGACAAGTTTGTTAATATTATTAGCCTCAATTTACAAGAAAACCTACAAAAGGCAACCCTAGCAGATTCACTCTACTTGACAATAGTGGATTGCATCGCTAAATCTCAACTGCCTCCACTTCAGACTGCTCTTTCCAATTGGATGATAAGGGATGACCTTTTGTTATACAAAAATAAAATTTTCGTTCCTGACTCACTGGATCTTCACCGATCCCTTCTCACACTCATTCATGATACCCCTGCAACCAGACACCCAGGTTTCTTCAAGACCCTTCATTTACTCAAAGAAGAATACTGGTGGCCAGGGATGTTTACATTCATGAAATCATTTGTGGAAGGCTGTGCCTTATGCCAACAAATGAAAGCGAACACACATCCTACTGTCGCTCCTTTACAACCAATTCTTTCGAGCGCTACACACCCATTTCAAAACCTTACTATGGACTTTGTCACTCATTTACCACCTTCTAACGGTTTCACCTCTATTATGGTTGTGGTCGACCATGGACTTACAAAAGGGGTAGTATTCATACCTTGTACTGAGAATGTTTCAGCACTTGACTGTGCAACACTTCTTTTAAACAATGTTTTCTCATGATTCGGTCTACCAGACTCCATTATCTCGGATCGTGGACCACAATTCACGGCAAAACTATTTAAAGAATTAATGAACTCATTGCACATCAAGCATCGCCTTAGCACTGCCTTTCATCCCCAAACAGATGGACAGACAGAACACCTCAACGCCGAACTTGAAACTTATCTCCAAATGTACTGTACCTATCAACCAAATAAATGGCAACAGTACGTCGCTCTAGCAGAATTTGCCCACAATGCTAGAATACAAGAGACTACCAAACAAAGCCCATTCTACCTCATGTATGGTACACAACTGACCTTACTACCAAAAGCTTTGAATCCAACTTCTGCACCCTCCTTAAATGAATGTCTTAAAGAAATACAAAAAGCATGCGAAGAAGCCTTAGCCGCAATAGGAATTGCCGCTCAACAAGTAAAAGAACATGTCACATGCTTCAGTAAACCCTTCAAGCTAAATCAGAAAGTCTGGCTAGAAATGAAGAATCTTAGACTACCCTACAAGTCAAAGAAACTTACGCCAAAACAAGAAGGCCCATTCCCCATTAGCAAAATAGTGAACTCCGTAACATATCAATTAAAGTTACCGGAACAATGGAAGATTCACCCCATGTTTCATGCATCGCTTTTATCCCCTTATAAAGAAATGGTCACACACGGACCTAATGAAACAATGCCACCTCCTGACTTGATTGATGGAGAAGAAGAATTTGAAATTGAAGCAATAATAGCGCACTGCCACAAGGGATGCCACTATCAGTACCTCATCAAGTGGCACGGATATGACAGTTCTAATAATACTTGGGAACCTGAGCAGAACCTTACAAATGCAGAAGAACTCCTTCACGAATATAAAAAGAAAAAGAAACTCGCCAACTAAACGCCATTCCTTCACATCCCCCACATGTCTTCTAACAATGAACAATTCAGACGCTACCTCCCCGCTTTCCTCAGATCCCCTTACCTCTCTGGATCTGGAGCTAGAGAGTCTCCTCTCCCCAGCACAGCGAGCTCAAGCATGGATTACGATGAAGAACAGGATCCTAACGACTTTGTCATCACCCCCACCATTACACCTGAGAATCGACCCGAATGCGAGAACTCCTCTGACCCTCTCTCCCCAGCAGATCAACGCTCTGAGCCGTTACCACAGGTATCTAGCAGTGAGGCACGAGCTGGTGCTTCTTATCAGGGAAGGACTATTGCTAGCTGACAGAGCGATTCTCCTGTCTCAGAATGAGTATCTCAGCCTACACAACCAGATATGCCTAGGCTGACTAGTGCCGAAGCTTCTCACCCCTTTACAGAACTTGGTAACCTCCCTCCATATGCTGGACCAATCCAGGCCAATATGGGCCTGATCCCGATCCCCTTTGCTACCTCCTATTCCTCATTTGAAAGTCTCAAGACTCACGTCTCCTCCACTCTTGACCTAGCCAAGGCCACTGTTCCTCCCTATATGGCCAATATCCTAACCTCCATTTGGTTCCTCACCATCAACCACGAGTTCTGTGTTGCTCTAATCGATATGGCTTCCTCTGACTGGAACTACATGGCAGTTCATTTACTCGAAGCTATAGCTAACATCAGTGCTACCCAATGGCATATGGATATGACATGCAACGTCATCATGAACCAATATGTCGTTGACCTTCTATACCAACTAGTCAACTCAGATATTGAAAAATATATCCAACCTGCTCTGAATGCCTTAGCTGTGCATGCAGTACAGGTCATACCTCTGGTTCTCAATAGGTCGTTATTTCTTATACACTACGGATGGACCACAACCCCTCACAAGACCCCAGATTGCATGCAAGCAGTTAGACTTATGGAAGACACTTCTGATATCACCGAAGATATCCAATTCCACACCTCCCATATTGTGCAGCTCACACGACAACAGCATGTACATGCACAAACAGTTTTTCCACTGGATCCCGAGTCTATACCAGTTCCAAAGGCAGATTCCTACTGAACCCTTGCCTTACAAACTGCTATTACGGAACTTACTGGTCGACGGTCATTACAAAAGGTTGCTCCAATCATCAGTCCCTTTCCACCTGTGCCTACTCCCACATCTACAAACACAGTGCCAGGAAAGTACATGAGCCCCTACCAACAATCACCCAGATTTAGACGAGGACGCTGTTTGATCTGTAATGCACAAACCCATGAAACAATGGCACATGACGCGGCGATAGCTTCCACAATCGACACTCCTATGCAACCCCCGCCTACTCCTGTTAAGACTAGAAAAGGAAAGAAGAAGGCCTCAGTCACTCCCCCTTCTCCCACCTTAACCATTGTCAACAACATCTCTAGGAGCATTCCCATTCCTAAAGGCGCTATGGGCATGACAACCGAGGACATGCTGGAACATAACAAGAAAGTAGCAGCAATAAAGAAACCACAACCCGCCTACCGACTGTGACGATGATGAAAGATGATGCAACATGAGGTAACAGTTGAAGAAGATGCGCTTCATACTGATTGTACTGGCTATGGAGATTTAGACGATGCAGGAATGTCCAACATCACCAGCGAACCCTACAGGGATTTTTATTAAAGCATGCACACCCCTCTGAAACATTTCCGACAACATGGACCTCTCAATATCAATGGGAATCGAGATTCCCTCACGTATGTTCAAAATTATAAAAAAAATTAGAAAAAGAGATAAATTTTACAAAAATATGGATTTGAAATAGGGACATTTCAACTTAGTGAAGAGCTAATGTTACAATTAAACCACCCTACAGCAACGACCCTACAATGCATTCACATTTTTCTCACAATATTACTTACTCCTCATTGTTCGCTTAACTTGGATAAGACCAGACTTCTATTTCCGTTTACTTATGACATCATTCTAGTCATATGATTGTTCCATCATATTCCTTCACATTCCATTATCAACGAACATAGTAGCATACACGTACAAACATATGCATACCTCAAGTAGTATATAAGCACGCATGTATTCACTACTAAACTCTAAGTTTATTCTATTAGTTCAAGGCTCATACTTGATCCTGAGTTGACACTTAACTCTTATCATCTCACTGAGCACCTCTCAAGTGATCTTAGTGTCACTCTGCTGTTCATTCTCATTTAGTCTTAGTCGCGGTGCTTCCCGACGAGTGGACTCGTTATCATAGTTCATCCCTATTGCAGGGAACTTCCTGATCAAGTGTGCTAAGGTCGCTTAGTGGTAACAGCTTCCAAACAATACTGATATTGTATATGACACATTCACACTATCACATATCTTATCAGTCCCTGAAAAATGCTTCCAGACAATACTGATGTTGTATGTGACACATACACTTGTAACACACTGTCACATAGCTTATCAGTCCCTGAAAAATGCTTCTAAACAATGCTAATATTGTATGTGACATGTATGCTTGTAACATGTTGTCACAGATCTTATCAGTGCTTGAAAAATGCTTCCAAACAATGCTAATATTGTATGTGACATGTACACTTGTAACATGATGTCACATATCTTATCAGTCCCTGAAAAATGCTTCCAAAAAAGTACTTATATTGTATATAACATATACACTTGTAACACAGTCACAGTTCAATCAGTGCCTGAAAAACACTTCCAAACAATGTACTAGGGTACAGCTGAGCTGGTCAGCACTGATATGCATCACAGGTCACAAGTCATATGTCACAACCATTATATTGTAAGTCCAGAAATACTCAAATATTACCAGGAGTTCCTGTGGACTCCAGGGATTCCCAGGAAATTCCCTACAAACAGATTCTGTTAAGACGTCGAGCCTGAGCACAAGGTGGTAGTGAAGGCGAGGGCAGTCCTGGGTGAAGGACGTCGACAAGAGGGCGGTGGGCGGTCTTGGAGACGAAGGTTCAACAAGGAGGGCGAGATAATCAGGGCCGAGGATCAGAAGGTAGTCGGAGACTTAGGTTCTGATGTGTGGCAGTGATGTAGATCTTTATTGCAAAGCTAAGGAGCTACAGGGACTACTTAGGGGTTTATATAGGCGCTAGGGATGTTTGGTAGTAAACAACGCGAGCGCGTACACAAAGATACATAACACGCTTGAAACAGGAGATGAAACGGATGTGAAACAGGGGCTATCAGGAGATATGAACAAGGAGGTAAAACGTGTGTCCGAAGATGAAACAGGGGGTGGCATAAGGGATGAAACATAGGGATGAAACACGTACTCGTCGTAACAGATTCCTGGGGACTCCCTGTCATTCCCAGGGAATCCACAAGGAATCCACAGGGAAGCCCACCTCATTCCTTGTGCATTTTGGCTGTGAAAGTGGTCATTTAGTCCCTGTAATTCCCTGTGGACTCCCTGTGGACTCCCACTGGAATCCTGGTGGAATCCTGGGATTCCACCAGGATTCCACAAGGAATGCATGGGGGAGTGTAAAGACCTCAACTAAGGCTACATAATTGATCAACACTGAAATTATGTCATCATTTCCTTTTCAGGAAGTTTGGGAAGGCATGGGAATTGTGTTCAAGATATGATAATGATGTTGCAACAGGCAGGAGAAAGGTGTGGAGATTATGTTCCAAAAGTGGCAATGATGTTGCACCAATATGACAGCATTATGTAATAAGGGACTTGGGTAGTACTGTGAAAACATACCCAAACACTTCAGTAGGTGAAAAGGACTTAGTATTATCAAAGTTATGTTTGCTTATTTGCAGGTTTATTGGGAGAAGCCCTAAAATGAATAAACCCCATCTAACTAGATTTGGCAAGGGCACATCAGACCAAGTCTAATTAGACTAGTTTTGTCAGAGTTACAGGTGTCCACAATCAGAGATAATGGAGTCTGGTAGACCAAATCATGAGAAAACATTGTTGAGCAGGAGCATTGTGCAATCAAGTGCTGAAACATTCTCAGTACAAGGTATGAATACTACCCCTTTTGTAAGTCCATGGTTGACCATGACCATAACAGAGATATAACCATTGGAAGGTGGTAAATGAGTGATGAAATCAGCACTTTACACTCCCCCACATGTCCCACTGGAATCCAGCTGGAATCCCAGGAATCCCTGGGACTCCCTGTGGAGTCCTGGTTAATAGTCACAAAATTGATGAAATTTTACAGGAGTTCACAGGGATTCCTGACTCATTCCTGGCTCATTCCCAGTACACTCTTTTTGAGACATAATCACAGGGATTCCTGGTTCACTCCTGGCTCATCCAAGGTCATTGTCCAATAGCATCCCAAACATTGCTAGAAAGGTGACTATATACATTTGTACATGTTTGTTTATGGTGTGCATGTGGCCAATTCATGCCACATATGGTATTAGCATTCTTTGGAAGCATTTTCCAGGGACTGATAGGATCTGTGACAGTGTGTCATGGGTGAACATGTCACATACAATATCAGTGTTGTTGAAATCATTTTCAGGCACTGATTGAACCTGTGACAGTGTGTAACATGTGTACATGTCACACACAATATTGGTATTGTCTAGAAACATTTTTCAGGGACTGATTGGATCTGTGACTTGGCATTACAAGTGTACATGTCACATACAATATCAGTATTGTTTGGGACCATTTTTCAGGCACTGATAAGATAATATATGTGACATTGTGTTACAAGTGTGTGTGTCACATACAATATCAATATTGTCTGGAATCATTTTTCAGATATTGATAAGATAAGATAAGTGAGAGTGTTACAAGTGTACTTGTCACATATGATAGTAGTATTGCTTGGAATCATTTTCAGGGACTGATAAGATATATGATAGTGTGTTACAAGTGTGCATGTCACATATCATATCTGTCCCTGAAAAATGATTCCAAACAATACTACTGTTGTATGTGACAAGTACACTTGTAACATGCTGTCTCTTATCTTATCTTATCAGTCCCTGAAAAATGATTCCAAACAATACTAATATTGTATGTGACAAGTACACTTGCAACACACTGCCTCTTATCTTATCTTATCAGTCCTGAAAAGTGATTCCAAACAATACTAATATTGTATGTGACAAGCACACTTGTAACACACTGTCTCTTATCTTATCTTATCAGTCCCTGGAAAATGATTCCAAACAATATTAATATTGTATGTGACAAGTACACTTGTAACATACTGTCACTGATCTTATCTTGTCACAGATTCAATCAGTGCCTGAAAAACACTTCCAAACAATACTAATATTGTATGTGTCACATGCACTGTCACATATCTTATCAGTCCCTGAAAAATGCTTCTAAACAATGCTAATATTGTATGTGATATGTACACTTGTAACATATTGTCACAGATCTTATCAGTGCTTGAAAAATGCTCCCAAACAATGCTAATGTTGTATGTGACATGTACACTTGTAACATGATGTCACATATCTTATCAGTCCCTGAAAAATGCTTCCAAAAAAGTACTTATATTGTATATAACATATACACTTGTAACAAACAGTCACAGTTCAATCAGTGCCTGGAAAACACTTCTAAACAATGTACTAGGGTACAGCTGAGCTGGTCAGCACTGATATGCATCACAGGTCACAAGTCATAAGTCACAACCATTATAAATCCAGAAATACTCAAATATTACCAGGAATTCCTGTGGACTCCTAGGATTCCCAGAGAATTCCCTACAAACAGATTCCTGGTGATTCCCTGTCATTCCCAGGGAATCCACAAGGAATCCACAGGGAAGCCCTCCTCATTGCTGGTGCATTTTGGCTGTGAAAGTGGTCATTTAGTCCCTGTAATTCCCTGTGGACTCCTTGTGGAATCCTGGGATTCCACTGGGATTCCACAAGGAATGCATGGGGGAGTGTAAAGACCTCATAGGAGGCCAGGTAAGGGTATGGGTCAGCTGTACTAGTACCCACATTCAAACCCATACCCAGGCTGAGGGTGTGGGTATACCATGGGGTAAGGGTACAGGTATGCACTTGGATACCCAGGGGTATACCCAAGCCAATGCCCACATGTACACTTGTAACACACTGTCACAGATCCTATCAGTCCCTGGAAAATGCTTCCAAACAATTCTAATACCATATGTGGCATGAATTGGCCACATGCACACCATAAACAAACATGTACAAATGTATATAGTCACCTTTCTAGCAATGTTTGGGATGCTATTGGACAATGACCTTGGATGAGCCAGGAGTGAACCAGGAATCCCTGTGATTATGTCTCAAAAAGAGTGTACTGGGAATGAGCCAGGAATGAGTCAGGAATCCCTGTGAACTCCTGTAAAATTTCATCAATTTTGTGACTATTAACCAGGACTCCACAGGGAGTCCCAGGATTCCAGTGGGATTCCAGTGGGATATGTGGGGGAGTGTAAAGTGCTGATGATGTAGTGCCATGTCATAAGTAAAGTATATCCATGGAGTCCAAGGAAATAAACAAAAATTAAACTACATATAGTACATACAGTTAATGTCCAGAACTCATATCAACTGTAACATTTAGCAGGTAGCTGGTAAGAAGAGTGGTGAATTGCACTTCAGATGTGTGAATCATCTCCACTCTGGTGATTTTCTGACACTGCTTAGATCATTCTGTACAACATGAAGTGTATTGACTTTGGACTCACCTTGTGCATTGACATCTTCCCCCTTCTCTATCAGCAACTTGACAATCTCCTGATTTCCTTTGTATGATGCAGCTTGGAGTGCATTGCCATATTCACCTCCTTGTGCATTGACATCTGCCCCCTTCTCTATCTGCAGCTTGACAATCTCATGATTTCCTTTGTATGATGCAGCATGGAGTGCATTGCCATATTCACCTCCTTGTGCATTGATATCTACCCCCTTCTCTATCAGCAGCTTGACAATCTCCTGATTTCCTGAAGATAATGCAGCTTGGAGTGCATTGCCATATTCACCTCCTTGTGCATTGACAACTGCACCCTTCTCTATCAGCAGCTTGATAATCTCCTGATTTCTTGAAGATGATGCAGCTAGGAGTGCATTGCCATAGAAACCTCCTTGTGCATTGATATCTGCCCCCTTCTCTATCAGTAGCTTGACAATCTCCTGATTTCCTTTGTATGATGCAGCTTGGAGTGCATTGCCATATTCACCTCCTTGTGCATTGACATCTGCCCCCTTCTCTATCAGCAACTTGACAATCTCCTGATTTCTTGAAGATGATGCAGCTAGGAGTGCATTGCCATAGAACCCTCCTTGTGCATTGACATCTGCCCCCTTCTCTATCAGTAGCTTGACAATCTCCTGAT
>QFEO01000891.1:0-13015 GCA_003316615.1 Amanita pseudoporphyria
CGTCTTCGGCTGTCCACGATTCGGCAGCTAATATATATGGGGCAGGATACATTGCCAGGGCGAAGTCGTGTGGACTCCCAAGGAAGAACATCCTGAGTGAAGAAAATAGCAATTTTGCACCAATATCATTGAATATGCGGCAAACAAAACGTAATTGAATCCAGTCATGGCGCTTTAAGCAATGAAAGACATCTTTCCATATTTCAGGAGGCAATCGTGGTGGCATGTCTGTTTGATGGTGTTGACGATGAAAATGTTTAGCGGAGCGGCGTGAATGAGGGAACCCGTGCGTCTGAGATATGCAGCATCTTATATACCGTCTGAGTATATCTCCTTTCTAATTCTATTTTAGTTTCTTTGTTTGTTCGCCTTTGTCATTGCCGTGGGGTTGCCGAATCCTTGATTCTCGACCTACGCGTCTCTCAGCCATGCAAAAGGGCTATGTAACAGACCCATTTATCTTGTCCTTTGCGCGCATTCACAGCCAGCGCGGCCACCACTCATCAACATTGGGACTTTTGTGCGCCCGACTGCAATTGATGATGTCGTGTTCTAGTGGCTGCATTAGGCCCAGCGTACGCACCAGAAGTGTCAAATTGTGAGCCTTGGAGCGGGGAATGATACCCGATTTTGGAAGATCGCAGTATGTTATTTTCTTAGATCGTTGGTTGTATGCGTTCATGGAAGACCATATAGGATGGATGGGTAGGCAAAGTGATGGCCTGGCATGGTATATTGGAGTCGACTTCATGCAAGCAATTACTAGAAAGGCCATGGCTATCAGAAAGAGTAGAGAGCTAGGAACGCCGCCAATCATTGCTTGAACAGCTGAGACGACCTTTTCGCATGATTCAAACACTGTAACGATATTAGATCGTCGTCGTCCAATAACCTAAAACCCAGTAAATTTTCTTCATGAGTATGATTAAATGTCTCATCTATAGCCTCGTCTAAAGACTAGACTAGACATCGAAGGCTGAAATGTGAGTCACCATGGTTAACAATCTTAACGGATGGTTACCTACGAGTCTTCAAAGCCGTCAAACCCTCCGACCATGTGTCGCAAGGAGGAAAGCACCAATAGGTATAGTGCGAAAAGCTCCTGAAATCCATCGAAAAGCCAAGTAATATGGTTTCCGGACTTGCTTCGTCACTTTCCTGGGGCTTTTTCGAGAAACCAAAGCTGTACTCCACACGATGCAACTGGCATGATGCACACTTTTACCACCGTTGGCTTCCTCATGGAGTACAATCCTCTCGCCGAAATCCCTAACATACGAATGGCTTACGCCACCACTAAAGCTTTGTGAACATAGCGGTGAACACGGTTCTTGAAGTTTCGAAACGGGCCAAAGAAGGCTCCCAGATATCGCCACGTATCTTTGACCTGTGATATCAGTTGAAACTACCGAATTATCCTGTGCTGCGTTCAGTACGTCGCTTTTTATAAAGGCTCTTGTCGGATGACTTTTGTCATATGCCGCGAAGCGAAACAACTCCATTTTTTCCAATTCGATCCTAAAGGCCCATTTTCGTAAATGCTCCGTCAGGCTTCCTAAATGCCAACTTCAGTTGTGAGTTATTAAGCGTGGCGATGAAAACAAAAGCCCAAAATCATCGATAAATCCGACGACATTGAATGGTGAAGCCAGAATTCAAGTTTGATGGCCGGCGCGGCGTATAAATACGATGCCATAGGTGATAACGGGTCCCCTTGAAACAAGCCATTGTTTGCGTCAAATAATGGTGATTTAAACTCGCCCCACAAATAGACGACATTGACGGGTTTGATAACAGCTCTCGATTAATGCGCATAGCAAGCGCGCAAAGCCTAAAGGTTCTAAAACTTTTTTAAGTGCGGCAGTATTGACGGAAGGGAGAAACTGTGACACGTCAAGTGCCATTACTGACATAGATAGGTCCGATCTCCAGCCTCGCTAACCCAATGAGTAAGGAATTGACAAGCGTTCATTGCAGAACGTTGTCAAATTCCACCAAACTGAAGCAAATGTAGTAAGTCATAATTAATGGTCTCGAATTGTAGCCGACAAGTTGATAAAAGCCTTCCGAGGCAACCAAGGAGCGCTATAGGGCGATAGTTCTTGATTTCCGAGTAGTCGTCCTTTGAGGCTTCGGGATGACTACCGTATCTGCTTCCTCCGGCAAGACACCCGATTTGCAGATGTTGTTAAACAACGCAACAATAGCCGTTGCAAGATCTTAATCATTAGCGCTGGGAGAGAACCTGATGAAGTTGAGATGTGTACCCGCGGAGCGTGCAAGCAATTCGCGCAATTCCGGTATTTTTGACTGTCGCGAAGTCAGCGGCAGGATATTTGTTTGAGTGTCATGCCAGTATTAGATTGCGGTGTTATTTAGAGATGGGGCTATGGTGTGTCATAGCACCGATGCCTTGGTGGTCCACCTGTGGTAACGCAATGTTGATGCCGCCTGTGTGTCACTCTTGCCAAACCCGTCCGACCGCTGCGCCCAACTTTCCCCTCGCAGAAAACCACACATCAAGGCTTGGGTTTGGCCAAGTTCATTGGTGAACTGTTCAAGCTGCAGATGTTGACGGAGCGTATCATGCACGAGCGTAACATGAAATTGCTCTGCAATGTAGGGAATCCTAGAGAGGAAGAGGTCGAGAGTTTATGCATGCTGATGACTACGGTCGGTGCGCTTCTGGATGTGTACTTTCAATGGATGGAGAAGTTGGCTTGGAGTCCTAATGTTAGCCCGCGGATTCAGTTTACGTTGCAGGTGAGTTTTAGTTTCGGAACAAACTTTAATACACAATTTAGGATGTCATCGAATTGCGTTTGTGCAAGTCGGTTGCTCGTGGAGCCGTTGCAGCTCCAACAACCCTCGCTCAAGTACACGAAGCTGTAAGTTACGTTACTATCCCGTTTATAATATTTGATTAATAGTATGCGCAGGCTGCCAAAGAAAAGACTGTTCAGGAAGAGGAATCGAGTCAGCGCATCAGCACATCCCGTGGTGGTTCCCGTAAGGGAAACTATCCACCTGCCGACAGATGGGCAGTTACCGAGAATTCCCCGCTCGTAAATACAACATCTGGTGATTTGTCTCAGTTTGGCGGAATTAGCAACGCTCAGCAAGTCACTGCATATGCGGACCTAGCGATTATGAACACGTTCTCACTGCTTCAGAGCTCGGCTGCACAAGATGCAGGCAAAGATTTTTTTTTGTCACCTGAGACGGTGAGTTGACTCTTGATAGCACCGGAACGACCTCAACGGAGGAAACTCATGCTTCATCCTTGTACCAAGCCCCTGGAAGAGCCAACGCATCTCGCTGAGGGGAGTGTCACGTCGTCGGAAGAGGGGGCACCAACTCCAGCAGATATGATAGAGGAAGCGGTCGAGGCGAAGATTACCGAAAATGTCAAAGAATTCTTCAATATTCGGAATCTGGCGAAGCCGAGGTCTACTTCACCGCAATTCCCGCACAATACCATCACAAAATGGTAAACAAGCCGTTCACAGGTGTGGTGGAATCCAGGGAACCCAATGCACGACTTGTCACAGATCTATTTGTGCGGGCGAAGAATAAGGGCTTGTGTTCTGCCGATGCATTCAAAGAAGGAATGAGACAGATAGCTGAGATAATTGAGGATATTGCGATTGACGCGCTCAAGGCATGGACGCTGTTTGTGATGATGATTAAAGGTGCAGACTTGGATAAAGAACATCGAACGCAGTTGGCATCCAAGTTGACGGACAACGGTAAAGTCTTTGGTCTCCTCTCATGATGATAGATCAATACTCTAATACCATATCAATAAGATCTATGTCCGTTGGTTTGTCATTCTTCTATACCACTTTGGGCTTGTCGTGTTTTTACGCATATTTAATGCCATAACTAATATAATGGAGTCCGAAGTGAGTGTGGGCAGTACAGTATGGTGCGCTCCATTTCAAACTCATATAAGTCTTGTAGTACAAATGCCGCTCAAGGGGGAATAGCGCTACGTTCATTTATTTGCCACTTAAAGGACTTCTGGCAATCCCGTCTAAGGATGGGACCACGAACTCTCAATCCTCTCACCTTTGTTGTCTACGCTACGCTATTGTGAGGACTCAGGCATATCGGTTGGGCGAGCTTGTCTATGTATGACATGTTTGGGTTGCCCGACTCGTAATGATGAACGACTTTAGGGTGAGAGCCTATGAGTAACGCGGCAGTGGCATAGAAGTGTGGCATGGAAGTTGCTTGATCAGATTGCTTGATCGGCATTACAGCGCAAAAATAGAACTGGTTCACATAACTGGATAAGGAAAAAGTGAAAACGAAATGGAAATAACTTGCCGAATACTCAGCTAGATTACTCCGAGGATGAAAATATAATATTTCGGAGATGTCATATCTCCGAAATATTTGATACTCTAATTTGGTCCACCACGGATGCTTAGTAGATTTCTTCCTGATTATGATACACTATTTTCTGATGGTTTTTCAATAAATACAATTTCTGAGACCCACGACTTCTGTGTTCGGTTCTCTGATCAGACTTGCCTTCATCGTTAAATTTATGCGAGTGCAAGCCGCAATTATTGGTTTGTTGTTTCAACTGTAATCGTGGCTACAATTGATGATGTGGTAGTATCGCTGTGATGTTTGTCCGGGCAACACCTACTAATGATAGATTAAAGGAATGTCATTCTTCGCGAGGGGTCGGCTAATGTCCATCTCGTTAGTGGGGGAAATCTCCACAGTCTAATCAACCGTAGCAAAGAAGCCTAGGCTTGTAGAGCATTCTGAATTGTAAGTATTGGTACAACATTCAGGCTGTCAAGTATTAGCGTAAGTCGAATATGGTTAGGCGTATGAGCTGCATCATCTCTCATGTCTGGATTAGTTTTCCGACAGGTTTCCATTGGAAGGGCAACTAGGACCATACCTCTGGGCCATGGTCGCATAAAAGGAGCCTTGCAGAGGTTCGTTATTCCCCAGGTCCCTATAGCCCCTCTTTAACGTGAGCACAATCCTTTCTCTGCAAGGAAAAACTGACATACATCTTCGGTCACTACAGCATTATACCACAGCTTACCATCTCCCATGAAATTTGTACAAGCTTCAGTTCTTGGCTTATTGTATGCCTCGGTTGTAATTGCAGCGCCAATCAATGACAGTAAAGTGAGTGTTAAATTGTTGTCTACCCAAGCAGCAGGTACTGAGAGCAGATTGGAAGCATGTCATTACTCGTAGCGAGGCAGTTGCCAGAAATCAAATCAGCGGTGGTGGCAGCGGTGACGCTGGAGGTCTCATTGGTGCTCTCAGCAGTTTTAGTGGTGGTGGCGGTGGTGGTCTTGGTGGTGGTCTTGGTGGTAGTCTTGGTGGCAGTGGTGGTTTCGGTAGTCCTCTTGGTGGTCTTGGTGGTAGCCTTGGCAGTGGTGGTGGTCTTGGTAGTCTTCTTGGTGGTGGTGGTAGTCTTGGCGGTAGCGGTGGTCTCAGTAGTCCTTTCGGTGGTCTTGGTGGTAGCCTTGGCGGTGGTGGTGGTCTCAGTAGTCTTCTTGGTGGTGGTGGTAGTCTTGGCGGTGGTGGTAGTAATCTTCTTGGTGGCCTTGGTGGTGGTCTTGGCGGTGGTGGTAGTCTCGGTAGTCTTGGAGGGTCATGATCTTGGTGCAGTGGTAGTTTGGGAATTGAGATATGTAATAATTTTCTCACAACATATTCTGTCAAATGCGGTTAGATGCACGAGATACGAAAAAAAAAAAACGCTTGAGAGGGTATGGCTTGACCTATGTCATTTTTAGCGTTGGTCTAATTGAGTAGATGTTGCGCTTTTCAATCATCAAATGACTCCAGGATCAATCAATCATTATTACTTAAGAGCTGTCTTCATTTACATAGTAACGGATGTTGCACGGGACATGTAATTCTCCACGAGACGACCATTTTTCAATAGGACTTATTGGGAGAGAACCTTTTTTTTCGAATAAAAATTTGATTATCCACCGCACAATACAAACATGTACCAGCACGGAAACCGGTGCAGCTTAGCTAGAAGCGGCTCTCTACATTACAGAAGATAATACTGAACCAATAGAAGAAAAAAAGGACCCCATCCTCCTCCCTCACCTACCTCCTTCATCGTCAACAGACACATCTTCGAAAGAAAATGCTATCGCATCATCTTTAAAGAGGTAATGAATCCGTCCTAGGAATCATGCGACGCCAGAAATTCTTGCAGCGATAAGAACCGGTGTCGGTGATTGACACACACACATCCGAGATAAGTGTTCTATCCTGGGAGGCGTCATAGAACTTGCGTATAGGTGATTTTTGAAGAAAATGATGTCTGTAATCGCCCGTTGGACCATGTCCTGTAGTAGCGCGGACTGCTCTAGTTAAAATGCCTTAGTCGTCGCCAAGGTCCTGTGCCCATCTGCCTTTACCAATCATACCCGGAACCAAACCTTTCCACCTTCCGCTTTTCTTCCAACGAATGAAATGAAAACCGAGCGCATTCATTCTTGAAGCTTTCAAGCGCCATTTCATTTAATTTCCCTGATGCCCTGAACCATCGAACCGAGGATATGGTTCATCCGTTTCGTACGCTGCCGTCGCAGGCCCGTGAACTACAACTTTAAGCGCAGCTTCATTGTCACAAAAGGCATTGATAGAACGTGCATTTAAAGACACTACCACGTCCGATGCCGCCGCTAGTGTCTGTATTTCCGCGTCAAAAGATGCCCCCGCTGGCACTTTAAAGCTCTCCTACTTGATCTTAACCTCCACCCTTCCAGATTGCGTAAGCGGCCGTGGCTCCTTGAGCCGTTCGAGAACCGTCCGTAAGGACCCGAACAGTTTCCTCTTCACCTTGTAGATTTAGTAACGCATCTCCAAACGCTGCCAACCATTGATTGAACAGCCGAGACGACTTTTTCGGATGATTTGAATACTGTAATGATACTCGATTGTCGTCGTCCAATGACCAAAAACCCAGTAAAGATTCTTCATGAGTATGACTGAACGTCTCATCTATAGCCTCGTTTAAAGACTAGACTAGAACTAGAAAGTTCGTACGGCGAATAACGTCAATATCATCGAAGGCTGAAATACGAGTCACCGTGGTTAACAATCTTAACCGATGGTAGCCTATGAGTCTTCAAAGCCACGCACTTTGTCAAACCCTTCAACCACATGTCACAAGGAGGAAATCCTGTGACGAATTCCAATGCACCAACAGGCGCAGTGCGAAAAGTTCCTGAAATCCATCGAAAAGCCAGGTAATATGATTTCCGGACTTGCTTCGTTACTTTCCTGGGGCTTTTTTAAGAAACCAAAGCTGCGCTCCATACGATGCAACCAGCATGATTCCCGCTTTTACCACCATTGCCTTCCCCGTGGGGTCCAATCCTCTCGCTGAACACGAATGACTCGCGCAGCCACTAAAGCTTTGTGAGCATAGCGGTGAATGTAGCCCTTGAAATTTCGAAACGGGCCAAAGAAGACTCCTAGATATCGCCACGTATCTTTGACCCGTGATATCGGTTGAAACTACCGAATTATCCTGTGCCGCGTTCAGTACGTCACTTTTTATAAAGGCTCTTGTCGGAAGACTTTTGTCATATGCCGCGAAGCGAAACAATTCCATCTTTTCCAATTCGATCCTAAAGGCCCATTTTCGTAAATGCTCCACCAGGCTTCCTAAATGCCAACTTGAGTTGTGAGTTATGAAGCGCAACCGATGGCGATGAAAACAAAAGCCCAAAATCATCGATAAATCCGACGACATTGAATGGTGAAGCCAGAATTCAAGTTTGATGGCCGGCACGGCGTATAAATACAATGCCATAGGTGATAACGTGAAACAAGCCATTGTTTGCGTCAAATAATGGTGAATTAAACTCGCCCCACAAATAGACGACATTGACGGGTTTGATAACAGCTCGCGATTAATGCGCATAGCAAGGCGCGGGAAGCCTAAGGGTTCTAAAACTTTTTTAAGTGCGGCAGTATTGACGGAAGGGAGAAACTGTGACACGTCAAGTGTCATTACTGACGTAGATAGGCCCCGATCTCCAGCCTCGGTAACCCAATGAGTAAGGAATTGACAAGCGTTCATTGTAGAACATTGTCAAATTCCACCAAACTGAAGCGGATGCAATAAGTCATACTTAATGGTCTCGAATTGTAGCCGACAAGTTGATAAAAGCCTTCCGAGGCAACCAAGGAGCGCTATAGGGCGATAGTTCTTGATTCCCGAGTAGTCGTCCTTTGAGGCTTCGGGATGATTACCGTATCTGCTTCCTCCGGCGAGATACCCGATTTACAGATGTTGTTAAACAACGCAACAATAGCCGTTGCAAGATCTTAATCATTAGCGCTGGGAGAGAACCTGATGAAGTTGAGATGTGTACCCGCGGAGCGTGCAAGCAATTCGCACAATTCGCGCAATTCCGGTATTTTTGACCTTTGCGAAGTCGACGACAAGATATCATGGTAATATTAGATTGCATGGTGTTAGTGAGAGATGGGGCTGCAGCGTAGCATTAATGCTTTGCCAGCTGGTCCACCTGCGGATCAGAATAACAATGCAAGTGTGTCACTCTTGCCAAATCCGGCCAACCGCGCCGACCCACAACCACCACAATGGCAAACCAATTTGGATGGTCCGACTCCCTATATGCGCTCTCAAGGTGCTTCGCTTGTGCAGCTGTATCAACCGATTCTTTGCATAACTATGTCCCAGGTTCCCGCCAAAGTTCTACTTCTAGGGCCGGGAGCTGGACTCGTGCCTTTCGTTTTCAGTATTCACAGGTGCACGCTTTACACGACATTTGCTAGTCATCGAATCCAAAAGAGGATTTTTCGGATGATCAGACAGTCCTACTGGATTGTCTCCGGTAGGCTGGGTCCGTTTCTTTGTGGGGCCACTAGAGCGCCCCTGGTTGGTATTGTCTCCGTTGTCGCTTGTGTAATGCTATCTCGCTGACAATGAGAGCAACTGAATAAGCAGACATTGGAGAACTTGAAGGGTATAGTGAATGTATGGTCGTACGCGTTGAAACATTACCAAAGCATAGACGCACGATATAGAGTCGGTCTCCAGAAAATGAAGTTTGGTCCCCATACCACACTTCCATGCCACTGCCGCGTTAGCGCGCCCTTTGAATGATGCTCCACAGCTGCTTTTCAAGGATTCTAGATCAGCTACCCGATTTTGGCGAACTTTTTGTCACCTCAACTCGATCGACCTCAAGCTTACAGGGATACATCCAATCCTCAACTCCATCAGTCACTTTTATTTGTATGCTCATACTCACGCCTATACCGTCATCTGATCTCCCTAATTACCCGAGCATCACTTATTGGAGCGCCTGTCCCATCCATATTTACCTGAGTTTAAAACGGAAGGCAAGTCCTTCACCGGCATGAAGAATAGGCTGAGGCCCTCAAAGCTTGCAGAAACAGACCCGGACGGAGCGTGTCAGGTTTGGATATTGTAGAACGGAGGGTATTTCACCGGCATTACTTAAGTTGATGGAGTCCAGTTGGGGGTGCATAGAATTATGCAACGCGACTTCGGCTGGCAACTTGCCTTCGTGAAATTTATGCGAGTGCAAGTTGCAACTATCGGTTTGTCATGTGTTTCGAATGTAACCGTGGCTACAATTAAGTAATGATGATGTGATGGGCGTCGTTGTACTGTTTATCCGAACAACACGTACTATAATGATAGATTAAAAGAATGTGTAAGATCTAAAATGCTGGTGGCTCACTTAGTAGTGATGGTGGCGACGGCACTACTAATGGTGACGTTATCGCTAGTCTGTTTAATAATGGCCGCCTCGCTAGTGGGAGAAACTTCCGCAGAAGCCCAAGCTTGTGGAGCATTATGCATTATTTCGTATAACATTTAGACTGTCAAGTATTAGCATAGGTCGAATTTGGTTAAGCGCATGAGCTGCATCATCTTTCATGTCCAGGTTAGTTTTTCGGCAAGGTTTTCCATTGGAAAGGCAATTAAGCCATCTTTGCCAAGGCCCATCACTGGTCGCATAAAAGGAGCCTTGCTGGCAGAGACTCGTTATTCCCCAGGTCCCCATAGCCACTCCTTAACGTGAGCGCGATCCTTTCTCTGCAGGGAAAAACTGACATACTTCTTCGGCCAGTACAACACTATACCACAGCTTGTCGTCATCATGAAATTCGTATATGCTTCAGTTCTTGGCTTATTGTATGCCTCAGTTGTCATTGCGGCGCCAATCAATGACAATGAAGTGAGTGTTACATTGTCGTCTTCTCAAGCCAGGTACTGAGAACGGGTTGAAAGAACGTCATTGCTAGAAATCTAGCCGATGGTGGTGGCCTTGGTGCTCTCGGCGGTCTTGGTGGTGCTGCTGGTGGTCTAGGCGGTCTTAGTGGTGCTGCTGGTGGCCTTGGCGGTCTTAATGGTGTTACTGGTGCCCTAGGCGGTCTTAATGGTGCTACTGGTGCCCTAGGCGGTCTTAATGGTGCTGCTGGCGGCCTAGGCGGTCTTGGTGGTGCTGCTGGCGGTCTTGGTGGTATTTAATAGCCTTAGTAGTTTCGGTGCCAGGAGGTTTCAGTAGTCCCCTCAGCCGTCTTGGCGGGGGCCTTGCTTTTGGTGCAGTACCCAACGGTAATAGTTTGGGAATCTAATAATTTTCGTACAACATTTATTCCGTCAAATATGGTTAGATGCGCGAGATACTAGGGAAAAAGGAAAAAAACGAAACGCTTGAGAGGGTATAGCTTGACATGTTATTTTTAGCGTTGGTCTATTGAGCGCTTTCTGATCATTATTACTTACGAGCTGTCTTCATTTACTAAACCTGACGAAGTTGAGATGTGTACCTGTGGGGCGAGCGAGCGATTCGCGCAATCCCGGTATTCCGATTCTTACGAGGTCAGTGACAAGACGTTTATTTGAGTATCATGGGAGTATTAGATTGTATGGCGTTAGAGATGGGGCTGCGGTGTAGCATCGATGCCTTGCTGGATCAGAGTGGATTGCCAAATCCGGCCAACCATGCGCCGCGCACCCCCTCTCTTGCCAAATTCGTCCTACCGATTTTGCGCATCCACCTAAAGCTGGTCGACAATTATTTGATGTATAGCTCAAGGATTTCAAACTCATGCTGGACCAATGGAGAAACGAGGTAGTAGTCGTTACGGTTGACGACAGCCTCAGCAAACATAAAGTACGCTCGGCGGTTACCATTTGGGCACCACGGTCCCCCGCGGCTCCTAGTTGGAATGCCAGCGCAGATGCTGTGGTATCCTCCTCTCTTAGCGCGGACGTCCGGTAGCGGCCTCAATTAGAGGCAAGTCGTATTTTTTGAAACAGACCGGCGACGACCTAGATTTGGTGGTTCAAGCATGGGACATATGCCTAGTGCAGACAAATTTCCGCAGCGACCTCAAGTTGCCTGCGCTGCCAGGTGCTTCAAGGCTGTCGTCACGTTCTATCGTTGCAAATGGTATGTGGATCGTTTCCCGTTTTGGTTTTTGATTACTGTAGTAGGAACGATTTCGCATCTCTAGTCTCTTCTTTGCGAGCCAATTCGTCTGCCGTTTCTTATTCTATTTTTGTACTATTGTATGAGATACCATTTGCCGCGTTAACACACCCGCTGAATGATGCCCTACAGTAGTCGCTTTTCAAGGATTCTGGATCAGCTACCCACCCCGATTTTGGCCAACCTTTTATTACCTCAACTCGATCGACCTCGTGCTTATATGCATCCAATCTTCAAGCTTCGTGAGTCACTTTTATCATATGCTCATGCTTATGCCTGCCTATGGACCTCTTGATGAGTTTCTGGCGCGCCATCATCTGATGCCATTAATTACCCAAACGTCACTTGTTAGAACACCTGCCCCACCCCTATTTACCTCCGAATTTAAAACGGTTGACGAAGACGAGTCCTCGTCAGCATGAAGCATCGGCCGCCTTGAGGCTTGTAGAAACGGACCCAGACGAAGTGTGTCAGGTTTGGATGTCTTAGAGCGGAAGGTATTGCACCGGCTTTAAGATGATGGAGTTTGGTTGGTGCATATAGTCATGTAACATGACTTCGGCCTGTCTTCATCGTGAAGTTTATGCGAGTACGAGCTGCAACTATCGTTTGTTGTATGTTCCGACTGTAATCGTGGCTACAAGTAATGATACGGTGGATGTTTATCCGAACAACACGTAGTAATGATAGGCCAAAAGAACATATAAGACCTAAGCTGGTAGTTCACTTGGGAATGATGGTGGCGGCCGGCAGTTATCGTTTGTCTGTTCAACAATGGCCGCCTCGCTAGTGAGGGAAATCTCGGCAGTCCATTCAACCGCAAAAAAGGAGCCTAAGCTTGTAGAACATTTAGTATGTATTGGACATTTAGATTGTCAAGTATTGGCGTAAGCCGAATACGGTTAGTCGCATGAACTACATCATCTCTCATGCCCGGATCAGTCTTCTGACAAGTTTTCAATCGGAAGGGCAACTAGGACCATTCTTTAACGTGAGTGTGATCCTTTCTCTGCAGGAAAAAACTGACGTACTTCTTCGGTCCATACAGCACTATACCACAGCTTGCCGTCGCCATGAAATTTGTACGAGCTTCAGTTCTTGGCTTATTGTATGCCTCGGTTGTAATCGCAGCACCAATCAATAACAATGAAGTGAGTGCTACGTTGTTGTCTACCCAAGCCAGGCACTGAGAGCGAGTTGAAAGAATGCCATTGCTCGTAGCGAGGCAGTTGCCAGAAATCTAATTGGTGGCGGTGGTCTTAGTAGTCTTGGTGGTGCCGCTGGTGCTCTTGGCGGTCTTGATGGTGCTGCTGGTGCCCTCAATGCCCTTGGCGGTGCCGATGGTGCTCTCGATGCTCTTGGTGGTGGTGGATTCGGTGGCGCTGCTAGTGGTCCTGGCGGTCTTAGTGGTGTTGCTGGTGATCTTGGTGGTGGCCTTAATATTCTCGGTAATCTTGGTGGTTTTGGTGCCAAGAGGTCTCAGTAGTCCCTTCAGCCATCCG
>QFEO01000895.1:0-21003 GCA_003316615.1 Amanita pseudoporphyria
GCGAAGCAACTAAAGTTACCTACAATCATATCAGATAGATGCGAAGGTACTCGCCCGGGAGGCTGGTGCTATTGGTCATAACAGAAGCGGTATTTCTCTAACTAAAGAGTTGTACGTCCTTGCTGGCCGGCCCATGTGTCTGATGCTAATGTCGCGTAATATCAAAGGGAATCAATTTCCGATGGCACATTGGTGCATCCTAATAAACGTGCAAAAATTATCACCGAGACTGTAGGCAATCTTACCAAATGTCCTCGTGCGTACGACTAACGGAACCCGTGACCAGGTCGCCGTTGATTTCTTTGGTCGCCCTATTATCCGACCACAGACAGACCCACTTCAAGCATCTCAGAAGGCAAAAGCCCAGCAGAAAGTCCGAATTACTTATCGGTTTACCGAGGGCAACTCAGCAGCCGTACGAAAACCAGTTAAAGTCGGGGTATTTTTATAAGCAGTTGATTCGGATGGTCTGTACCTTTATGGATCAAGCTCACTCTAGTCGGGATCTAGGATTTTGTAATGAAAAGATCGTGCGGCACATTTCGTGCTATACCCACTTTTCGAAAGAAATTTCACATCCGAATGGCAAGCGCTTCAATGAGCGATTTCTCTCTTCGAATGAATAACCTCAAATTTATTTACTCCGCTCCGCGTTTCTAACATTTTTTAAGTGACAGCGGATTCTAAAACGCCACACGCCATTTTTGTCTCGACTTACACCTGAACAACGGCTAGACCATAAAGGCGCAGTTAACCTTGTATGACTCAAGAAAACGTCCGATATCTCCTTATCCGCGGATCTGTCTTTTCCGGAGCCATGGAAAGGAAACTTGTGGTTGTCTGATTCACATTTCGAGCCAAGGAGTTTTCGTCTTGGCCATACGCCGCATCGATAGCAGCAAGTGGACCTCTGGTGGACTTATTCGCGACGGATCCTCTACAGACACGAGGGGCTCAAACCTCCGTAGGTGCGGTAACAGTGGCGGTCACGTTCATAAGTAAAGGCTGGCTTCCCCGCGCCTAGATTTCGAAGATGTACGTGGACAAGGACCGCTGACGGAAGCGGTTAGTCCATTCCCATCTTTGAGCTTGAGTGTATGTATTGTCCAGCCTTTCTCATTGCCCTTGCTTCTTTCCTCGCTCATCGTCAAGGGCCAGGAGATAATCAGACGACACTCCAATCTTTTTTACTCTCCCGAGTGAGGCTAGAATCAATTATACATTGCGCGCTGCTCTCTCTCGTTGTATAAAAAGGCTACGAAATCTGCTTCAAGGTGGCAGCCAACCGCTCCGTACCGTTCGTCTCTACAACCGCCTAACATGTTCGCTCGTATCTCTACCCTCGTCGTTGCTTTGGTTGTTGTTACCCCCATCGTCTCCGCTGTGCCCACCGTATGCCGCCTGCATGACTACGAACTTCACTGTAACGTCTAACCCCACCGCAGTTTGGCAGTTCTTCATGTAACACGGGCACTATCAAATGCTGCAATACCCTCACGGATGTAATGCCATAGATAACTGCCAAAGCTACCTCGTACTTATGTCAAGCTATATAGACTCACAACACGGAAGTTCAGAATGCGGCCGCAGTGGCCGGGATTCCCATCGGTTCTATAACATCGCCAATCGGTGTGCACTGCAACCCCATCTCTGCCCTCGCCGGCTTTGGCGGCAATAGCTGCACCGCCCAACCCGCTTGCTGCTCCGGCGAACAGCTAGTCAGTTTTGTGCATTTTACGCCTTAGTATCTTACTCACGTCGTGTCCAGAACGGTGTATTCAACCTCGGGTGCAACCCTATCAACGTCAACCTCTGATCATCCATTGGATAGAGATTACATTAGAGTGCTTTGGACGGTTGCGACATAGTCTATGTTCTGTTTATCGTACTCTGGACGATCTTATATTCTCATCTGATTACATCTGTACCGCGACTGGTAAGTCTATTGACTATAAAAGGTAACCAGTAATCGCACAAAGCAAAAACGCCACTGATAGCAGACTTGCTGGAAGAACCGACTTAAGTGGTTACTCGTCAGGTACATGCAACAGGTCTCAAAAAATTTGCTTCAGTCATTTATTAACACATATTAACAATGCTACAATGTCCATAAGTGATGATTAACTATAACACGTAACGAAAATCTCTGTTCTGTATATCTGTTAGATCTAGGAAAGACTGTTTTTTGAAAAGATTGTCAGATTAATTTACTGCCTTGTAAAATGGTCCTCACTTTGTCCACTTTGACTTCAGTGAGCGTGCCATCTGGCAGCTCTTTTTTGATGTAAACATCATCATAAGTCTCGTCTCGCCGTTCCCCGTCGCGTTTATTGTTTTCACGCACAAGAATAAAACGAAGTACTAGAAGTGTAAGCAGGGCCGCAAAATTGCATGCTGCGATAATGGACCAAGGAACGCGATTCCTGAATATCCATCAGTATCATCCATAGTGGCCAGGGAAATGCAGCTAACCGAGGGATATATTGTTTTTTCCACATAAGCGGACCCGCAGCATTGCCAATGCCATATGAAACAAGGAGAATAGCATTAACCGTCGTGCCTACACAAGAGGATCAATGCTCTGGCACATAAATCTGCATCATGGTCCGTACGTTTAGTATGACCTGCGGTTAGGGCATTGGTCCACCCCAAGACAACTACCAGCGCTACGACGGCAAAGACTGTGCAGAGTTGATCAGCAGTCCCTAATCACATAGCAATATACTAACTGCTGATCCAATACGAGAATAGAAGCCCGACCTTGTTTTTAAATGGCAACGTTTGGACCAGGATAGTTCCAAGGATCGCGGGAATGTAACATAATACGCAAGTATATGCGCGGCCAATTTTTGGAACACCCGCCAACATGACACCTACTAAAATGAATATAACTGACGAAATGAGAAGTGTTATTCGTCATCAATCGGAAGTAAGAGCAAAGCAAGGCGTACTCTCGACGACACCATCTACACATCCAAGAAGAGTGGTCTGAATGAGGTTGAATCCAAACTCGTTTACAATAATTTGACGTTGGTTTGTGATCTATCGAGCAGAGAATCAGCGGGACTGTTGCGGGTAACAATGGAAGCAAGGAAGTACAGAATTGAAAATTTGACTGAAACAGAGCATGTTAACTGAGTCATATCATCCAAGCTTTGGGTGCAGACGTACGACAACGCGGCGAAAAGGGCCAACAACCAAGTCTTAGGATCGGTTAGAGCCTCAATAAATCTGAACGGTCTGTCTAAATTATGAACACAATTTTCAATCTTATCCACGCACTGATTTTTCTTCCAGTGCTTGTTCTCAATACCAGCCTGATTGGCTTTGATGCGTCGGACGGCAAGAACACGTTCTTCTGGCGTAAGGAAGCGGGCATTGGCCGGGGAATCGGGAAAGAAGACCCTGAATATTCCTATTCTCAGAAATAGGCTCGCATATTTTGGCATGTGTGCTTACCAAAATATAACGGAAGTTACGAGAGTGATTAACCCCGTGATAATCATGAGCCTTGGTCCGAGTACTCAGTGTTACATTAAATGGAATAGCGTAATAACTAACGTACCATTTCCATGGCGAAAAATGATACGTCTGGTCGTCGTGAGCTTTGAAAATCCATGAGACAAATCGACTGAGGTGAACGTACCTTAGTGTGCACGACACCGAAACTAACAAAGCCGAGAAAAATCAAGGCGGTACCGTTCATCAGGACTGGCTTCGATGTGAACATTCCATTGTCTAGACCACGTTGACTTGTACCTACACCAGTATCCCACTCTCTTATTCTGTTCTTCTCTCGTGTAAAACATTGCAGTAACGAGCAAAAATCCAGCCGTGATAGCACCTGCGAAACGTTGACGACATATGACACTGTTAAAATCGGTGCTTTCTCACCTTCACATGCACCAAGGATAAATCGTACGGCAAACAAGGCGCCGAAAGACTTGCAGGCAGCATGACTTAATAATGCTATTGCCCACACGAATATGTTTAAACTAACAAAGAACAGGAGGCGTCAGACCTCGGTCAATCAACCACACTGTTCTTACCTCATCCACTTTCCAATGGGAAAATGCTGTAGTGCTAGATTTTGCGGATACTTATGGCGCGCGGGTTCGTCAGGAAGACTGGCAGAGGACGCAAGTGTTATACATACCTCGAAAGCAAGATAACTGAGGTAGAAAATTGTTCCCAACCAGTTAAATTGGTTGCGACTTAGATGCGCATCTTTCCTTTAAAAGAGTTCAGGATGAAATACACTGGCATATATACAGTCAACGAACAGAATACCCAAGACTGCCGATTGACCGAGTGTCACTTTATCCGCAAAGGTCATCCTAAGTTGCATCAGCAAATGTTTAGCGAACAGCCCGTTGTACATACAGGTACAGGACTAGGTGGGGAGGTCAACTCTAGGAGGTCTTGCAGTAGGAGCATACGTACGACACATGAGAGGTAATAGGTGCATGTCAATTTTACGCCTTCATGCAAGCGTTAGACAAAGCCGACGATAATGGCTTGGAGCGCCTATACCTTAGACGAAGTGCTACTTCTTCATCCAGTGGCGCATCATCAGCACCGGCAGCTAATTGAGCAGCGACATCAACATCTTCAACATTAAACACTTGTCCGTGGTGTACGCTCTTCCTCTCAGAACTGAAGCTGCTTGAATCCATAGACGAAACGATAGAGGAGGGAGAACCCGAAGCCCTGTTCCGCTGACATCAGTTTTATTTGAGCGCAGCCCTGAAAATTACTGTGTTGGCTTAGCTCAACACTGCCAGATCCAAATAAATACTAGTAAGGGGAACGCCTCGCCATCGTTAAGCCAATTGATGCATGATGCTCTCAATTCCCCGATCACGTCGAATATATCATAAGCAGATATAAGGAAACATGTGAGACTCTCCCTTATGGTAGGAAGGAACCTAACACCAGGAGCAGCCGTAACGTATACAGTCTCTTTTATTAGCAACGGCCTGAGTCTTGTTGAGCGTTACTCGCGCAACTGTCATTTCAAATGAACCCTTCCGCCCGTTCCCCTCCCGAACACTGAGCTTATCGCTGAACAAACGCGAGTATGCAACGTGTAAAGTGCTTTCCCGCTTGCTTCTCACGAGACCGGTGAATAATGCAAGGCCGATCCCCATGCGGATGCGAAACATGCGCTCGCGAGTCAAGGAGGCTAATAAGGGAAATACAACAGCGTGTTCCATCTCAATTGGAACGATAAAAAATTCAAGGTAGCTGAAACTCATGTGTACGGGCTCTGTCTTGAGAGCCAGACTTGTCAAAATCCAGGGAACAAAAGGAACCTTGCGTTAGGAGGCAATTATCCATTATTATCCATACCATGATTGGTTGCCTCAACGTTATGTCACCGAGTCCCAAACGATTTCCATAGAGAATTATGTACTTGCTTAAAACTGAAATCTCGGCATAAGACATCTGCGGGACGAGAATACCGTAATTTTCACATAAGCGGTAGTAATAAGTAGTCACCCGGGTGTGACTCCGCTGTAAATCGTCGTCGAATTACGGCGAGCAGCGGAAGGACGGGTGAGATAGGCAAATGTGTAGATTACGTGATTCTCTGAGCCACGAGGCGCGGCTCCGATCCGAGGTTGTGACTTGAATGTGAATGTGACCAGGGTCACGTTTGAGTAAGGCTAGTTGCGTTGAAATTCTACGAATTATTGAATCTCGTGTTGGTCACTCAATTAGACGCATACAATGACATCCGAGGCCAAAGACGTTGTAAAAAAGCAATGGAAGCTTGAGCCAGAGACAGAATACAGGTTTGAATTGGACCCTGGCACATCGCTAGCGATCAAGGTATGTAAATCCAGCCACATCGCGGCGCAAAGGTTTAACTACCGTCAAGCTTATTGAAGGATATGCGGAAATCTTCGGTTTTGAACTGGTAGAGGGAAAATCATACCTTTTCGGGTCGGAATGCAAGGCCGCCGTTTACACCTGGCGAGGATGCACGATTGAGATGAGTTTGCTATATTGTTCACCGTGCGATGGACATTCTTATGTCGGAGCACGTTGTAGCCCAACCTTCGACCGAGTACGTCTCGGAAGAAACGCCAATGTCAGCTTATGCGAATCTGCATGTTGCATTGGAGCAAATGCGCGTACGGTCGCTAAGAAAACTCCACGGGTCACCGCCGCAGAATGGTGAGCCAGACACACCCGTAGAACCCCCCCGAGTCCTTGTTCTAGGCCCTGAGAATTCTGGAAAGACAACGGTGTGTAAAATATTAACAAACTATGCGGTGCGAGCGGGGCAGGGATGGACCCCAATCCACGTCAATATAGATCCAATTGAGGTAAGCTTCTGATATTCATTCTAATAACTATCTTCTATGATACTCTAGGGAGGATGGGCCGCACCAGGCGCCATTTCTGCTGCGGCAGTATCGGGGCCCGTCCCGACATACTCCCCTGCAAATCCCCTAGGCTCTGCAGCTAGTACAGCCCCCACATCGCTTGCAGCAAACGCACTACTGCCTCTCGTATACTGGTATGGACATTCTGACACTAGAAAGAACCCACGTTTGCTGGAAAGACTTATCCGAAGCCTCGGAACAAACGTGAGAGACCGTTTTGACAACGACGCCGAGAGTACGAAAGACAACAGATTAAAATGCTATCGTAGCTCATACACTACCCTTCTCCGCGCAGGTCGTGTGTCTGGGTTGATTATAGACACACCATCATCATTTGCATCAGGCCATGGGGCTAATGAACCACGCCATAAGCTTATCAGGGCTTGCGTGGAAGCGTTTAACGGTACGCCACATCGTAAGATGAAAGGCATTTGACATATCGCGCTGGTAGTTAACGTCATTATTGTTGTTGGACATGAGAAGCTAAACGTGGAGATGCAGCGGACATACGGTTCGCAATTAGCTGTCGTCAAAATTCCCAAGTCTGGTGGCGTAGGTCTGTTCTTACATTGATCTAGGCGTCATCTGATTGCAATGTGCAAATAGGTTGTCGAGTTGGACCACGCCTACAGGGAACGAGTGCACGATTACCAACTACACGCATACCTGTACGGTCATGTCATTCCTTCCCCACCAGGAGCCACAGAAAGCACAATCGGTGGTGAAGCCCTAACCGACTTGGCTCTCGCACCTTCCTCTACCGTAATTAACTTTGGGGATCTATCAATATATAGAATAGGCGCAGGTTTGCAATCTCTACTTCTTCCGCTCTAACTTTCCCCACTCGGAATCTAATTGACATCCACGTATAGAAACTATGGCGCCAACCTCTGCATTGCCTATAGGAGCAAAACGCGTTGTATCTGAAATGCAACCAGTTCTGGTGGACCCCTCACACTCGGGCTCGGGTTTGCTTAATGCAGTCCTAGCATTGTTGGCACCTCTCAATCCGGATGAAAATGAACGGTACGACGAAGAACTTTTGGATTTGACAGTTGCAGGGTTTCTGGTCGTGTAGGTCATCGATTAGCTTGTCCTTCTAGCTATCTAACAGTTCAATTAGCACTCATATCGACATTCCCCGGAAAAAAATAACCATATTATCCCCAAATCAAGGATCGGTAATCGGGAGGACAGCCATATTAGGGTCATTTGAATGGCAGGAACGATAACGTGAACTGTGTTCAGGACGCAGGACATGAGGACATTGATGAAATATATATATATCCTGATATTACTTCATCTTCGCCTTCATCGGATGTTTCGTGCCCGTGATTGACAGCTTTGATCGCCTCTGAACAACATATCACCAAAGGTAGGGATGGTAGAAAACAACACAAATCCATATAGTATAGACATCAAGGTTCAAGAATTATATAGAGTAGTTTAGTCGTGTTTCTCGCCCGCCTGACTAGTGAGCAGTACTTGTACTTGGGATAATAGCTGCTAGGTCAAAGTTGGAGAAAATCCTGCGATTCTTAGTTGGTGTCCTGCCTTGATTGTTGGCAGCCCGCAGATTTTGGATGGCGGCTGACCAAGAATCCCAAGGCTGGACAATTTCGCAAACCGAACAGTCGCTGCACAAATCCATGGTTGGCCATTTATTTTTATTTTTATTTTTCATCTAGAATGACAAACCTATGTTCTTCGAAGTCAGAAGTTGGCTCTGGCTCCTTGGGCAGTTCTCCGGAGACATTTTCTTGTTCGACACCAGCCCACCAAGCTAGAACAGAGTGACGCAGCCTTGGGAAAGAACGACGCTGGCCCAGACGAGGAGACCCATTGTTCGATTGACGTAGGGCGCTGTCAAACCAAGATGACACATTTGAGAAGGTGCATTATACTTATCGGAATTGGGATGTACGAAATAATACAAACCCCATGTTCTTCCGTTCAAACGCTTTAATTTTTTCTCGCAAGGTTAGTTCCTCTGCATGGTATTCAGCTTGATTAGAACAGAGGTCATTGGTCGCTGGAGATTGCCTGTACCAGGCCTGAGTATCTTTAACTTTCCCTTGTCTCCTCTGGCTGTACAACTTTTGGGTTGGGGTCTTTTCTATGGGCGGTGATGCCATCCTTGGCGTGGCCCAAATGGAATCATGCAAGGAGCGATTGCTAAGCGTAATCAGCGAATTCACAAGTAAGATCGAACAACGGTATCACCTCGTATCGGTAAGACGTAAATCCAGGAAACTGACTTTTTGCGGAACATTCCGTAGCTCCGCTTCGGAAATCACCAGAGAAGCCGAAGTAGGAGCCTCTTGAATACCAGGTAACGTTCGCTGAGCACTGTCGCCAGATGGGGCCTCTTCTTGCACAGAATCAGAGTGGTGTTCTGATTGCACTACAATAGTACCAGCCTCGCCGGTAAGGTTATGATCGAATCGACCCTCGGAATGAGCAAATGTGTCCAGTTGAGCGTGTAACAACCATAGAACAAGCAGTGCAACCAGATTGCCGCCTAGATACAAGCCAATTTGAAATCGGAAGCAATGAAGGGATTCCAGTGCCGCATGCAGTTTCGTTATCATAATCCAAATAGCTCGTTTCGAGTAGATGCCAAATGCCGTTGACTGAGAGGAGAACATGTTGCGCGCGGGGAGGACTAGAATTCGGGCACGTGCAACTCAAGATATGCGGTATTTGCGCCTATTTGGCAAGAGCTTTCAAACGCTGGACTTGCACGGTTGAGGCCTACGCGAGAGACGCACAGGTTGCGGGCGGATACCATGTCTGCCATTCCACGTCTTATCCCTGCCGCCAGGAGGTTCTATTCCTCCTTTTCCTCTTCAAAGTCCGGTGGTGGACGTTACTTTACCTCTGCAAAGCCGCCCAAGTCCACTGTCATCGCTACTGCAGCCCGCCAGGCATCGAAGCCATCACCAGCTGCATCGGCTAGTAAGCCTTCGGATGGCTCACAAGATGGAGGCGATGTGAAGTACCGCAAACCTGGAGAGAGCACTGCAGAGTCCGTTGATGCCCAGTCGACAAACGCACCACCATCCAACCATACCGATTCTAATTCCTCTGGTGTCAAGGCGGGACACTCGGGGAACACAAGTACATCACAAGAAGGTTCTAAGGCACCCAGTGCGCCAAGTCTCTTTAATGAAGCCGTAACCATCACTACTTGGTCCCTACCCACACACCCAGCTTTGGATGCGAAGGACCTTGGACTCAACCAATTCTTTTCCTTGCACCGTCCGATGCTCCTTCTATCCAATCCATCATCCATTCTGTCTTCCGCAACAACGCCCAATCCCTTCCGCCCCACAGGAAACTTATCGCCTTCAGAAGAGCAATTTTTCGCATCCGACACTTCGGGTCTCCCGGCACCACCACCCGACATTCTGTCATCGACTTACTGCAACTCATCTTCCATTATCAACGCTTATGATAGCACGTCGGAATTGTCTCCGGAGGGAGAAGCGGATCTTATTTGTCAACTTACACGCGGGTTGGCAATGACTAAAGCTGGCCCGACCGTCGGGTGGGAGGAAGCCCTGCGTAGGTTAGGCTTGGATGTCGAGATGGAACCTGAGAGGGTAGAGAGGAAGGTACAAATGGAGAGAGAGTTGGAGGAGGTTAGGATGGATAGTACGAAGAGAAAGAGGGGAAAGAAGATGAAAAAGCACAAGTAAGCTATTTGATCTTGTTGATGGTCACTCTCTCATTCTCATCTTTATCCACCAGGCTCAAGAAGAGGCGAAGAGTGAGTTATGTCATTATGTTCTACGAGTTGACGCTAACGATGTCAATGTAGCTAACGCGAGCCTCTCGCCTGAAGATAGGACGGTAGTTGGTGTTGGGACTCATCTTTACTAGCTAGCAACATGAACTATTCTGTTCTAATGCAATACTAATTACCAACCCTACAATGATGCTTCAAATCGGTTGATGTAGATTACAACTTCAAAGATAAAAATTCAGTCACGAGCAGAACAACTACAGCAATTAAGTAACGGTGACAATCTCTCCTCTTCCATCCTTGAGGATAACAAGTTCGCACTCAATCTTCTCGCCGGTATCAAGGCACACTACATCTGTCGGATCGACCGCATTCATACGTATTTGTCGACGGTCGAAAAACGATCTCCCCAGTACCACGTCAAAGTGCGGCTCTTCTGACAAATAAACGGGCACCAGCACCGTCTTGGGCTTGACTTTCTCGCCACCCTTGGATGAGGCGTGTAATGAGGATGGCCGGGAAAGCGGATGCGACGGGGATATTGACGATGAGGCAGGCGAAGAAGCCGGTGTAAGAGTGATTGGCCATAGTCCCAGGTTAACCAATCCCCCGTAGCCATAATAACCCGGTGCAGCATCAGGCGGTATAAATTTGTGCTTCAACGCAAATTTGCGTGACATGTAGACATGTCGATGACCCGACTTGAGCAGCATGCGAACTGACACATTATGTCAACGTCAGCTGGTGGCTGACAATCACGAATCATGAGTTATCAGCACACTCACCATTGTTGACAGGGCCTATGCTGCCGATGACCGTTCTAACTCCGTTTTTGTCATGGAACTTTTCAAAATCACGTTTGAACGCGGGTACACCGTCGCTTGAAGGACTCCCTGACCCTTCCCACTCGCGGTTGTTGAGCGATTTGCCGCTCCCGTTCGACCGCTTACTCTTCGTGAGGCTCTTAGGCCGGCCCGGTGACGTACTCCGGAGATTCTGCATCTGCCGTCGTCGAAAGACGTAGTAAGCAGGGTTCTGGTACTCAGGAGGACTAGGGAGAGAAACGGTCGGGTCGTGAAGGTGTATCGTCGGGGATCGAACCGTCCGCGACGTGTCGTCTGTTGAAGGAGACGATGTGATAGCAGGTGGCGGCGTTACAGATGGATGCGACGATGTAGAGGCGGACAAAGTTGCCGTTTCTCCGTGGGGGAGAAGGTAGTCTTGTGTACCCCATTGCTGGCGCCACGTAAATATAGTGTAGTCCGAATCTGAAAGGGGCGGTGGTCAGAACTGACTGGGAAAAGGGGTACTAGAGTGGACCGCACCCTCGTCCAAATTCCAAACGGTACCGTTGAATTCGTACTTGAGCCAGCCAGGGCCTACTCGGCGACCCTGATATTGTGCATGAACTTTCCTCGTAAGCTTGTCGTACAGCGATTCGAGGTTCTCTTGCGATACTAGGGTGGGTCAGTACCAGCGTGAGATTGCAGGGGCAACCCACATTGGTGGATGATGGCAAAGGAGGAGTAGGGAGAGTGGACGTCGAGGATAGGATGAACCATAATTCAAGCTTATCCCTGCTGCAAATCGTACCATAATCCGAAATCAAATGAAATTCGACATAAATAACATTTTCTACTCTACTTCGGCGCATTGTCGCGTGCTTGCGCCCGTACTCTCTTCCTATGGTACTTTAGTATCTCATACTTGAGTTTCGCACTCACTTACTCGTACGCAACCTTGTCATTCCTGACGACAAGTCAAGACGTATCTATACAAAACAATCAAATGACCTACTTGAACATGGTATATGCATCGCTTTGTGCCGGATCGAGCACATTTGGGTCGTCTAGCAGGTCTTGAATACCTAGCAGAATCTGCGGCCATATCAGATCCATCACTTTGCATGCTACGACGAAGCTCACCTGTTTGATGGTAATTGCAGGTTTCCACCCCTTCTCCTCATCTAAAATAGACAAACAAACCGTGCCCGAGGGATACACATTCGGATGAAATAAAGGTGGAGCAAATTTGCCTGAAACAAGCCGATATCAATAACAAGCCATGTCGATCGGCCGATTCTCTTACACTTTGGTGGCTTGGATGGATAATCTAAAGTTTATCCATCAGTACAACCAACGGGCACAAGTTTATCTGCCGACTCGCCTTCAGGAAACGTCATGTTCAACTTGTACAGTCCGCCCTCCCAGGCTGTCTACCGAACCGCGCAGCAGTTAGTCTTATGAAAGCCACATGAGATGCGCCGATGCATACGCTAGGCTTTCCAGGAATGCCGACCTCCCACTCCATCAAGTTCATGGTCCCATCAGCCGCCTTGGCGGGACGTGCGTAAAATCCCTGTTCAATACATGTTCAGTGGCATCCACATCTAGCTGCACGACTCACGAAAGGATGATCCTTCCTCCACTGCTTGCGCTCCTCTGTCAATCTTGTTCTGCAGATACCGGACATACGACCGTGGTTGGGTTAAATGAGTGTACTGCTGACTCAGCAGGATGGCGTGACGGCCCTGTGACACACGCGCTTACAATGCCAACGCGGGGACGGTCTCAACAGCTGTTTGTCGACGACGACGGCGAGCCTGTCCAGTTTTTCATACACGAATGCGTAGACGCATCCGAAAGGGCAAAGTCAACGAAGCTCATTGAGGTAGAATCATATGTCTTTTGGTGTACGTACAGCTGATCCATCTTACCTAGAAATATGGGGGAGAGATCGTTGACACCGATCAAGGCGTCGACACGGTAATTGTGGATGATGGCTACCCTCGCACGCACGCCCTCCAAAATGCTTATTTTATACATCCTAACAAGAGTAATCGTCATACAAGGGTGGAGGGTATAGCTTTTATTCGACGGTGTATCACCACTCGCGTCTTCAAACATGAATCCGTTGAACGTTACCCCATGCGTGGAAATAACGGATAGTTCGTAATTCTCCTCGTGGTGTATCCTGCTGCTCATCGATAAACTCCTAGCCGTACGAACTACACCGAAGCCGACGAAGAAAACCTTTGCCGTTACCTTGCAATGAAAATACCTGATGCCAAGAGCGGTGGTCGTCTCGGCCACAGGATCTATCAGGACCTGGTGGACCTTGTAAGGAAATAGTGGTTGCATTTATACTTGGCTTAGGATTATCGATAGGCTCTCGTTATGCCACAGGAATACGCTTGGGTGACTCGCCATCCTCCTGAAAGTTGGCGTGAGCATTACAGGAGCAAGAAGAACCGCGAGAGACTAGACGCCATGATCGAGCAGTTTAGGCATGAAGATCCTCCGACGTTGGAGCAACTCTACATTTTCGACCGTGCGCTGAATAAGAAACGGACGTCTGCGCGTATCCCAGGAAGCCCCCTGGAACCAGAAGACGAGTTTCACGATTACTGGGAAGCTAGGAACAATCGGATGGCCCCTAAGTCGAAGCGAAGGCGATCACGGAGGTTACGCAAGGAGGAAGAGGAGGAAAGTAACCCTGCAGAGGGTGCCTCGAGGGATGTCGGGGAGGAACGCAATCCCAAAGGTGATGCTCCAAGTCGTGAAGAAGAGGAAGAATCTTCAGCGGACGAATCTGACGGCGCCCGCCCAAGGTATACTATATTCACTTACTGTAACACCGCCTTACCCGCTTCGTTCAGCTCCTTGTTCAGCATTGACATTGACCAAGGACATCAACTCAAGCAAGAGACTATGGTTGTATCCAAACGAATTGCAGGGACTCGGGGCGAGAGCCCAACCTTAAACGAGCCAAACGCTTCCCAAGCTACAACTATGGTCGTAGCAGCTAGTCAGGGACAAGTTGAATTGTCTCCTATCAGGTTATCAAGGCCAGCTGTACAGCAGGTAGAAGATGGGCCTTCAGGTCGTCGAGAACGTTCGCCTGAAGCAATGGCCATTGTGGAACCTAATTTTCAGCCAGAAGCCATTCAACCCACCACCTCAACGCCTCTGCAGCACGGACCAAGGAAACGTGGTGAAAAAATTTCAACGAAGGTGCCAGTGCGTGATGCTCCTTACTACAACACACGAGCAAGATCACGTTCGGTGAAAGCACGTCCCATCGCCGATGAGGTTCCTACACGCCCTAGAAGGCAACGTAAGAAGCGAGAAGTCAAAGATGAAACCCTGGATTTGGTTTTGGAAGAACAGCGAGACCGCCCAGAGCCTGCCTCCGTACCAGAAACTGTCGATGAAGAGGCGGATGTCGCGCAACTGCTAACGGCTGAGACGAATGAGGAGAGTAACGGCGGAGGCACTCTCCGGCAACAGCCACCTGCGGCGCGGCTGAGTGGGAATGAAAATATCGGGAGAGAAAGCTCACACCGCCTTCGACGTGGGCTCGAAACAGACGACGAGCAAATCGACAGGAAGCTCAGTGGCTATGACGCCATCGACCCACAATTACTCCTAAAAGAGTTTCATGATAGTACGGCATCAGAGCTCCAAGGCTCACCCGTCCTGGATACTTTGTTTACTAGGGAGTCGTCAGCAGAATCTTTCCCGAGGCAAGGTACCCGTGCCAGCGCCGTCAAAAAGCAGATCCAAGAGGAACAAAAGAAGCAGGAATACGTCCCTCCACCGAGTACGCGCGCGGCACATTTTGCTAAAAGGAGACGGTAACCTGCACCCATTTGTTCCTAGTTTTTTCGTTCCCTTTGTTCGGCAAGAGTGCAACAATTATTGAACTACGTTATGACTAAATAAAATAAAGTTAACTAATCAATGAGTCTCTGTCCAAGTAGGATCGCATCGCTACAGCCGACAAATATGGACAGTGCATTACAAGTACATAGCAATCATGCCAACGGATTAGGGGAGCATATAAGAGTGCTGCACATAAGTTATAAGTAATAATATGTGTCGGAAACCGATGATTAAGCGATCAGGCAACCATGCTGTCACCTTGCAGCTCTTCAAACTTGCGGCGTGCGAGCCGGATATTAAGTTTAACGGCAGCAGTTTCTGGGAGAAAGAAGGGAGTCAGGAACCATGTGAACTTGTTCAGCGAGCGTCAGGAACCCGATACCTATAGTTGGATCATGAACGATGACCATGACATATGTATTCTTGGTCATTTCATCTAGGACCGCACTAAAGTCGTAGAGTTCCATTTCGAGCGTGTGGAATTCCCCACGTACACGGGAACAACAGTACTTGAATGTCTTAATAAGTTCTGAGGTGTGTTCGTATCTGGCCGGATCAAGGTTGTGTGCGTTGATGAAATCAGGGTCTATGCCCCCTGCCTTTGCATCCATAAGGGGAGGAACGGTGCCTATTGTGTGTGGTGATGGCGAAGAAGACGTAGCGATGACGAGAAAGGTGGTGCGTTCAAAGAGGATGACTTCAGTTGCATTGCAGGCTTTGGCGAAAATAGAAAGATGTCTGTGTAGAACACCAGCGTTGGGGATGAGGGTATGAACAATGTGTGACCATGCCTGGGGAATGTTCAGCCATAACATCACTCGAAAAAGGTCAAAGACGATACCTTGTACAGACTTTCGTCATAGATGCTCGTACCGAAGACAGTGACTTGTACATCACCGCTTGCTTCTTCCAGTTCCTGCTTCTTTTTCTCAAAAGTTCCTTCCTTGTCTCTCACGAGATCCATCTTGTGTACTAGCAGGAAAATAGATGCGTCAGGACTATATGTTTTGAGGCCTTCTAGACAGTCGCGGTAGTACTCAAAGTCCTTTGATTTTTCTTGTGTCTCAACATCGAAAACGTAGATGAGCACGCCGACTTGTTGAAATATGGTGGGGCGCTGTGCGGAGAGATATGCATCCATAAAGGCGTCCTGACCACCGCAGTCCCATAGGTTGAGGATGAGATCTCCAAGAAACCGAACATGATTCTGTTCCACGTCAATAGTTGCACCGAGCCGCGCAGTTAAGGACGCGGGCAGATTTGAACTAGTAGATGCCATTAGCGAGCAAGAACGGGATGTTTGGGCCACAAGACGTACAAAATGAGGGAGCGCATCGATGTCTTGCCGCTACCCGAGGCACCCATAAGAAGGACCTAGGACGCAGGTTATTCCTTGTTGGCATTGGACCAGCGGGTGGTGTCGGTCGTATTCACCTTTTTCTTCATGATGGGTGCGCTATGGGATGCACCCTCGCTGAGGAGGTGGAAGAGCAGAAAAAAGATTGAATTGTTCACAGGGACCGATTGATGTAAATATCTATGTGAACCGGCCCTCTCCCCATTGCCGTGCGTGTGTCCCCATCTCCACCGCCGCCAGCCCCCAGTCTTCGCCATGGTTGTGTCCTTTGTCCTCGTCGGTGCCCAGACCAGCCCGCTCCAGCGCCTGCCTCTCGTTCAGCGCAGTCAGCACTCCAAATATAACCGGTACCCCTGAGTCCAGTTGCACCTTCATCAGCGCATGCGAAACACTGTCGCTGATGTACTCGAAATGCATCGTCTCCCCCTTAATCAGCACGCCAATCGCAATGACCGCATCGAACGGCTGATTGGAAGATGTTCCACCCAGAGCGGGGGTGCCGGGACGCGACTGCAGATGAGTTACGCTGCCGAGGAGGTTGCTGCCGGCTTGGATGCGCGATCCCGCAATGACCCTGCATGGGTGTTCGTACTAGTGTTTCGACAACGACAGCGCGTTACGTACTTTGAGCACGCCAAGGGCAATTCGAAGCTGCCCGGGATAGACTGAATGACGATATTGGCATCTTTGACGCCACACGCTTTGAGTTTGGTGACGGCGCCAGTGACGAGGGCATCGACGACGGCCTTGTTCCATCTGGCGTGGACAATGGCGATGCGCAGGGGTGCGCCGTCGTAGGCGAGACTGGGCTCAGCGGGACTTTTGATAGGACTCATCGTAGTTAGCGTGTGGCCGAATTTATTTTTATCTTTATTTCTCGATTTCAATTCAACTTTTTTCATCCATGGACGTCCTCCCGAGTGCGTCTCTTCCCTGCGCCTGTGCCATTCTCATCTTCATCTACAGCCGCATATACCTTGATCTATACCTTTCTCACAAAGCGGTCCCATATCAAGGCTGCGTCCGCCCTTAAAAAGGCCGCGAGGGACGTCGTAGTCCTCAAAGACGCCCTAACTGAAGATGGTTCATCCCTAGAGGACATTATCAAAGAATGGAGGGAGCTGAAGGCACGGAAGGACGAAAAGGAGAGAGCCCTCTCCTCATCGTATGTTCCCACTTGCAAGACCGTAAGTTTATTGCTCATTAGGGTCAGGTCGAGCTCCGAAGAGGACTCTAGTTGTACGCTTTCCGGATCAATAATACTCTAAGTCGCTGACTATCCTGCTAGCATCCTCTGAGTCAAACGATTCTTCAAGTTCGGACTCTGATTCTGAACCCGCAAAGCCAACGGTTGCAAAAACCGCGACCAAGGCCAAATCCACGTCGTCAAGCTCAGAATCGGAATCGAGCTCGGATTCTGAAGACAGGCCAGTACCAAAAAAGGCTAAATCATCCTCAAGCTCGGGAGCCAAACCAGGAAAGCCAGCGGCACGGACACGGCCAGTAAGCGTTACAAAAACGAAGGCCGGACCACCCTTGGGTTCGGAGTCGGAATCCAGTTCGGGTTCTGAGGATGAACAGGAAAAATCAACAACGAAGACTCTAGCTAGCGCTACAAAGGCCAAAACTCAGCCCCCGTCGAGTTCAGAATCGGAATCAAGTTCGGATTCTGATGACGGGGCGCCCTCAGGTAAGGTACATCCCATGACCCGTCCTGCTTCTCATATTCTACTTCAGAGTCATCATCGGACTCGGACGCCACTGATTCAGGCTCAGAATCAGGTATTCCCCCTGCAAACTGTATGATTATTGATCTAACCACCCTTGCCCAGATGATGAGTCCAGTGACACCGAGCCTAGTAATGTCAAGAAGCCCGCTGTCAACCTTAGAGAACACGAATCAAGCCGTACGTTGACATCAGGTGGCGGTTCGAACTCAGAGTCTTCGGATTCTAGTTCCGATAGCGATGATGAAAGCGAGCATTTGTCGGTAAAGATATCAACAAAACAAGATACGCACGAAAATATGGAGGTAGATGAGACTGAGAACTCTGACGAGTCTAGCTCTGAGCCAAACTCGGACTCGGAGGACGAAGACAGTGAAGATACCGAGGTATGTGTCCCGCTAACTACACCCGTCGCGATATTTAACCCGTAGAGTAGACGCTATCGAGTGGGGCTACGAAGGAAAAGGCTAGAAAACGCCCAGCAAGCATAGATGAACCACCTGTCAAGAAGCGCAAGACTTCTGAGGACGGCGTGGGGGTAGTAACCGCTACGAAGCAAAGTGGCATACAGGCCAATGGAAAAACCAAAAAGGAAGGACCAAAATCTAATACTCCATTCAAGAGAGTGGACCCTTCTAGATTATCCTCTGATGTGTTGGTAGATAACCGATATCAAGCCAAGGCGTGTGCCATTTGAACTTCTTGGGCGAAAGTTACTCATCATGATGTCGTGTAGTTGGGACCCAAAAACGATTATGGCCAGCGCGCTCACGACGATCTGATTGTAACTCGTGGTGCAGGGTTTAGAAAAGAAAAGAACAAAAAGAAACGTGGCAGTTATAGAGGCGGGGAGATCACTGTAAGTACAGGCTGCCTATGAAGCGGCCCAACGAGCTGATTGAACTCCACTCTCGGTTTAGCTGGAGAGCCATAGTTTCAAATTCTCCTGATAGACACGTGCATTGTTTACAATCTTTATACTAATGATAAATTCATAGACGCACGGTTTGTGTCACTTTGTGGTTGGGGTCGCAGTACCCCAATATTGCATTGCAATAAAAGTTATTTCTGGGCAGCAGCACTCAATCGCATAATAGTTCATCTGAGCCTTGCTATCCCAAACAAAGGATAGGTGATATCGATAAGCCATACAACACATTCCTAAATATCAGCACTGTTACAGACGTTCATGAAACTTAGAAGGTAGGGCCACTCTGAAGAGGTGAACCTAGCACAGATGCCCAATAACAATCCGCAATATTTCATTGTTGATATATCTAATGCTTTGCCTAGCCTACTATGAGAAAGCTAAGGCCTTATTTTTGGAAAGACCAATTTCATAGCTCAACATCCTGATGCTAATTCTGCCTAAGATTCCTCATACAACAAGGTTAGAGTATAATCATACTTACTATAACCTCATAATTGTATCAGATCTGTGTGCATTCCATATTGTAAGGTTGAATACCAACCGAAAGGTCAATAAGTCTGAGAAAACTGTTAGTCTACTGATGCTAGTCCACTATCATGTTGATTACCCAGTCTCGGCATGCCGTGGATTACACCCTTGGTTTGGTCCATTGATATCCATGGAGACGACGCATCCCGTCAGTTCTTGCATAGAAATCCAACAAATGCCATTCAGTATTGTCTTTAAAAAGAGATGTGGTCTAATCCCATGACAACTTAGGTTCGTAGACATACGTGAGTCATATTGCAGTCAACGGTCTGATCCATTCCACTTGTATCCAATCTGACACCACGGCTTTGTCAGAACGTTTCCAGTACGATTTTGGGTCGCGATCGGATTGCATGAACGACAGAAAGTTCTTTTCCTCCGCAATATCTGAATGCAAGATGCGGACGTCGTCCCCTTTTTTAAGCATGATTTTTGGCCAGTACCACCGAGTGTGAGGTATGATATGTATTTGGACTTGCTCCGAATTGGCGAGGTCGTTGAGCACGTCCAAAGGTATCTTGGTCAGATGAAAGCGTACAAGGAACCGGCAGTCGTACAGAATGTCCACCATCGTATTGCTACATATTTTATCGAGTTTTTGTCTCAACCTTCCTGTGACGTCAATTCGAAGAGGGCTATGCATATTAAACTCTTGCATCTTGCGTTTATTCAATGGTGGCTGACGAGAGGCTAGCCAACCCATAACTTCGTTAGGGCCAATACCGGCTCTACTGACCCGGTCTGGAGTTTTGACTTTGTCACCTCTAACAAGGACCGGAATCCACAAAACACCGCCGCCAGCGACGAACATTTCAAGGCCAGCTCCGAGAGGGTTCGGTGTCCATAGTTTTTCAAGAATTTGTTCACGCATCCTTTTCCTCCGGTTCCCATCTGCGCGAATTGAACCCCATGGAAAAAAAGAGACGTAGCGCATGACGCGGAGAACAAGGGCCGCTCGAACAAGGTCGCCTTGTACGGAAGAAAGTGTACGGCATGACAAGAGGATTGTCCCCGGTGGTGATGGTAATCTACACCGCTTGAGATGGCTGTCCACTGGGTAATTGTGAATATCAAGGTAGCGTTATCGACCTAAGGAATACCTTGCTTGTCTATGTCCTCTACTTGTGTTGTTAACTGTTTTACTGCACCGCGCAGCCGCTCCATGCCTGAGCTCAAATCGACCGAGATAGCCTTCGCTGAGGAAATCGCAGAGTTTATGTTTGACAGCTGTTCCTTGATGGTTGGTGGTAGCGGTTCCACGAAAACCTTCTGTAGTAAAAAATAAGTGAGGGCATGTATGTCTGGGGTCGGCATACCTCTGCATCCTCCAAGCCCCACCCGCTATGAAGCAGTTTTCGTATAGCATTCCGAATTGTTATATGAGGTTGAAAATTACTCTTGTCTGTAACGTATTCTATATTATTTTCTTCACACGTAGCAAGTATCCTGTCCTAAAAAGCATTCGTTAGTTATAAAATTGCCCGGAACAGGAAGGATATTACTACCTTGCTCACGTCCAACAGAGGACGCACAATCCACTTATCCATTCCACCCAGCCCGGACCATCCTAAAGTGTTTTCATCTGGCTGTGCACCCATGCCCCAACGCCTGCACGGCCTCATTCCGCCACCTCCCAGTTCCGTTGTTCCCCTC
>QFEO01000900.1:0-18991 GCA_003316615.1 Amanita pseudoporphyria
AAAGAAGGAAGAAACTCGCCTAAGAGCTTCCATCCCCACTTCTTCACACATGTCATCTCAACAACAAATCATCCGTACCCTCACCGACTTTACCTTCACCACCCCTACCCCAGATGACTCCCCATTACCCGTTCGACGTTCCGCCTCCTCCTCCGAGGCGTCTGAACAGGACCCAAACGACTTTTATGTCGATGAAAACAACAACCGCATCAACGCCACGAATGCAGATGCCCCCACCATCATACAAACATCACCGCGTTGCGCCCCCCCTGACTACTCATCAGATAGAAATGCTGACACAATACTACCAGTTAATGAGCGTCAGAATAGAGCTACAATTGCTCATCCGCTCATCCGAGTCGATAACGACTCAGATACTATCATGTCTAGTCAACAAAGCACTGCCACACGAACAGTTGCTTCCTCTCTTGAGGACCCTGTCACCCCTCGCAACCACCATACAGAAATTACAGAAGAAGATCGACGACTTGGATACGCCCCCGATCCTTCTGGGTTCTACGATAGAGAACCCTTTTCAGCCATCACAGGACCAAACAACCCTACCTACAAGGACATCCGGGACCGAGTTCAGGCCACGGTCACCTATGGTAGAATCCCCATGAACACCGAAACCCAAGAACAAATCATCCGAATCTGGTTCTTGATTTTACAGCACGAGATCTGTGCAGCATTAATAGCTCTGGCAACGGCAAACTGGAACTTTAATGCCGTAAACCTGATTGAAACAATCGCCAACATAAGCACTATGATCTGGCCAACCGAAACAGCGGATGGCCCCAATCTTTTACAATTCACAGTTGACTTACTACACCGACTCATTCGCGCCGATGTCGAGCGCTATATCATACCCGCTATAGAGGAAGTACGAAAACACTCCATCACTATAGCCCACATCGAGAGAAACACCCGGCAATTTCTTGCTCACCCAACGTGGCACCTCCCCCTTTATGTCGCCCCTGACCGTCTCCGAGCTTTACGCTTCACGAAGGATGCTCTTGACTACGCCACGGACATGGCTACCCACGCCGAAAGATTGCAACGATTGGCACAACAACAAATCGCAGGATGTAACACCGTTTTCCCCCTACCCCACAACCGCCAACCACGATTTGCGTTTGGTGCTCCGCAGGCTCAAACGGTCGCTACTGCAATCAACGAGCTTAGTAACTATGGAAAACTACGTCCGAGCGCACAGACAACAACCTTACCGGCAGCTCATCACCGAGCTCATACGCCGCCACAAGGTACCAATCGAGATATCACACCCCGAGCCCCCCACGCCCACCTCTCTCCCAGCAACAACCCGAGACGCAGCTGTCTCATCTGTAACAGCTGAGGACATGTTACCCTCGACCATCCCCAGCCGCCTAGCACTCCCGTTACCTCCAGGAAGAAGCCAACAGTTAAACCGACACTTCCTAAATGCCCAGTTAAGAACGTCGTTACCGGACAACCGATGTCCCACGCAGAAGTCAAACGAAGGAACGACAACCTCGTCGCCTCCTCATCTACCTCCACCGCCGCCCCCTCCTCTTCTTCCATTGAATTACAGAAGATATCCAAGGAATTGGGACGACCCTTTAAAGACGATCTACAGACGAAGATGATGCTTGGCATCGCGACCGAACAGGACTACAAGGACTATAACGCCCGCTGCCTTCTCCGCCCTGACTCTATTCTACCCAACCCAGCCCATAGACGAAAAGGCAAGGCCCGCGCCCCATCTTACGTGGAAGATTCCCCTATGGAGGACTATCACCAGTACGACGGCCCCTTTGACTGCGACCCCGTCGCCATCGCCAACATGACCGGAGAGCCCATGATGGACGAGTATTAGGAAAGTTAAGTTGCGGACAACTTACCACAGAATGGAGCTAGTGTTACAGTTATACGAGTTCAGGACGTTTACTGTATGTACTTTTACTTTTTCATTCTTCTGTTTTTACCCTCGGAATCCCTCGGACTACATTCCTACTTATGACGTATTCATGACATCACCTCTACGTCACTTCCTTCCACCACCTTCTATATGATATCATCGTTGATTCATACGCGTCATTTCTTTACGCGTTCTTATGTTCTCTTTACTCTTATTAGGACACGACTCCTTTAGTATATAAGGACCCCGATTGTAGTAGATAGAACCCTAAGTTCGACTTAGGTCGTTTAGGTTGAATAACCATTCTCATCTTAAGGCTGATCATTGTATCACGCTGAATCTGGTCATCCTCACGCTCGTATACTTGGTCATAGTACGCGAGCTCATCGAACTCTACATTTGGTACTCGACACTTGTCGACGCTGGACTTGTTGGTGATCCACAAGTCTTGTTAGTCCAAGTAGTACTAAGTGTTCTCCATTATAACACATGATGCAGCCTGCAAGGGATTGCCATATAATCCACCCTGTGCAGTCACATCTGCCCCATTTTCAAGGAGAAACTTGACAACTTCTATCTTGCTATTACATGATGCAGCCTGCAAAGCATTGCCATAATACCCACCCTGTGCAGTCACATCTGCCCCATTTTCAAGGAGAAACTTGACAAATACTATCTTGCCATTCTGTGATGCAGCCTGCAAGGCATTGCCAAAATGTCCACCCTGGGCAGTCACATCTGCTCCATTTTCAAGGAGAAACTTAACAACTTCTATCTTGCCATTCCATGATGCAGCCTGCAAAGCATTGCCACATATTCCACCCTGTGCATTCACATCTGCTCCATTTTCAAGGAGAAGCTTGACAACTTCTATATTGCCTTTCCATGATGCAGCATGCAATGCATTGCCATATTTTCCACCCTGCACATTCACATCTGCACCATTTTCAAGGAGAAGCTTGACAACTTCCATGTTGCCTTTCCATGATGCAGCCTGCAAAGCATTACCATATTTTCCACCCTGCACATTCACATCTGTACCATTTTCAAGGAGAAGCCTAGCAACTTCTATCTTGGTATTCCATGATGCTGCCTGCAAAGCATTGCCATATTTTCCACCCTGGGCATTCACATCTGCACTATTTTGAAAAAGAAGCTTAGCAACTTCTATGTTGTCATTGTATGATGCAGCCTGCAAAGCATTGCCATATTTTCCACTTTGGGCATTCACATCTGCTCCATTTTCAAGCAGAAGTTTGACAAGCTTTATGTTGCCAATGTATGATGCAACATACAAAGCATTGCCATGTTGTCCATCTTGGGCAGTCACATCTGCTCCATTTTCAAGGAGAAGCTTGACAACTTCTACATTGCCATTCCATAATGCAGCCTGCAAAGCATTGCCATAAGATCCACCCTGGGCATTCACATCTGCACCATTTTCAAGGAGGAGCTTGACAACTTCTGTGTTGCCATTCCATGATGCAGTTTGCAAAGCATTGCCATAGCATCCACCTTGGGCAGTCACATCTGCTCCATTTTCAAGGAGAAGCTTGACAACTTCTACATTGCCATTGTATGATGCAGCCTGCAAAGCATTGCCATATCCTCCACCTTGGGTATTCACATCTGCTCCATTTTCAAGGAGAACCCTGACAACCTCTATGTTGCTGTTGCATGATGCAGCCTGCAAAGCATTGCCATATTCTCCACCTTGTGCATTCACATTTGCTCCATTTCTAAGGAGAAGCTTGACAATTTCTATGTTACCATTACATAATGCAGCCTGCAAGGGATTGCCATATTTTCCACCTTCAGCATTCACATCTGCTCCATTTTCAAGGAGAACCTTGATAACCTTCATGTTGCCATAATATGATGCAGCCTGCAATGCATTACCATACTTTCCACCCTGGGCATTCACATCTGCTCCATTTTCCAAGGCAAGTTTGATTAAATCAATATTGCCACCATATGATGCAGCTGGCAAAATAGTTACATAGTCATGAAGGTTAATACCCTTAACATTCTTCAATATTTTCCTGAATGTATGGATGTGACCACCATATGCTGCACTTTCTAAAGCTGCTATATGCTCTGTATGACTCATCCTTCCTGACATTAATTCATCTAAAATTTGATCTAAGCCAAGTAATGCAGCAAATGAAACCTGTGACTGTGATATGAATATGTCATCATTTGCATAATGAGAAAAGTAAAAGGCCCAATATGGAAATTGTTTTGATTTAAAAAAATTCATCACAAGGTTTTGTAAATCAGGCTCAGTGTTGCTGAGCTTGTAATGATGAAACCAAAATAGACAACCATATTGGAAAAATGGACTGAATTGTAGAATGTGTCTCAAACTACACTGAGAAATCAATCCATGTGCAGCTCTAGCATCAGAAAGTGAAATTTGGTCACATTTAAAGTACCTTGGCTTTCCAAGAAAATACTCCTTCACTGATGCATGAGCCAGTACAACTTTGTCATCCTCTGTTGTCATCACAAGACTTGAGCACATTTCTAGTAGATCATTTGGATCTGTTAGTTCCAAGCTATCATTGAAATTTTCAAGGGCTGGCTCAAATGTTACAATTCTTGCCAACTCTTTAAGGTGTATAGGTTGTATTGCCAGCACCAACCATTGCAGAATTAGTTTTACATATGGTACCTCTCTTTCATCAATTCTTTGCAGAATTTGATCATATGTACCCTCTAGGGTCTTTGGGAGAGATTTCAAATTATCCATCAGAGCCTTTGTGTTTGGGCAGAATTTAAGCTCTTCAATTTGGCATGCAACCCAGCGGAACCTATTTTAGTTATTAGTTCAGCTAGATGCTATGGCATCAAATGTATACATACATTCCATTTGCACCTCTGATGAGTGTTTCTTTAACTTGTTCTTGAAATTCAGTGCCCCACTTCTTTAGTTTATGTGCATTCCCAACTGCAAAATGGATGTATGATATGATGTCATTGTTAATAAGGTCTGCAGAGAGCACTATTTCCACTGGAGCAAATTCCTGCATGATTACATTGATCTTTTCTTTCCTACTTGTCACAAGCAGGTGACAATTAGGCATTTTCCCAATAATCTTGATAGTGTCAAATAATTGATCATATGCAGCACATTCACCCAGAGCATCAATGATAACATAAACCTGTGTGAAGCCTTCCATAAGCTTTATAAGTACATCCAAGAGCTCTGAATCTGTAGGCATATAAATTTTGTGATGTTTCTCATAAAGATTGCCCAGAATATGAAATCTCCTTGAGCTTGCAGTCAAAGCATAAGCAAGGCAGGAAAGAAGTTGGTCATGAGTCTGTTTTCCTTTGTCACTAATATCAAAATAGAAATAGGCCAAGCCAATTCCATGCTGTGCACTGATGGCCTTGATATCTTCAATGATAGTGGAACTACCCTTACATCAGTTTTTAATGAGACAAAACAATGATGCCTACCAAATAATTGTCTTTCCACATCCAGCTGTTAAATGCACACAATAAAGAAAGGTTCCTTTAATAAAAAGACATGCTGCTCACAAATACCATTGATCCACATGAAAGAATTAGGATTTTGTTTCCAGGCTACATATCTATCATCCTCAAGTAACCACTGTCCAGTAGTTTTATACTGCTTCCTTCTTGCATTATTATGGTTGGTTGATGGATCAGATACACCCAACCATTTCTTGAATTTTTCTGCAGTATATTTTAGTAAATATAAAAGTTAGAGTAAATTACATTTATTGTTATAGACATACCAAGAACATCTTCAGGACTGACTGCACCATTATCAGTATGTTCAAGTTAGTTTCAGGGTCATTAATGTCACATACTGTATGTAATATTTTCAACATGCTTAACACTAACATTAACTGAGAGAGAGGTTGACAGTATCAGGACCCTTACCTTGAATGTCATATTATTCTCAACCTACTCAAAAAAAAAGCATTAATTAAAAGGGACTAATAGGATCAGACCACAGACATTGAAGTGATTGAATGTGTTATTTTCAAGCTACTCAAAATATCAGTCAAGAGAGATTGGCAGGAAAGGGATTCACACATTTCCTTGAATATCATTGAATGTACTACCCAGCACATTGAAATGATGAACATTCTCAAACATACTGAGTCAATGATGATGGTGGTTGAAGATCAGGATGCATGTCACGGTCTAGTGTTACAGTCACTGTGAATGTTATGTTGGCAGGAACTGGTCCTACACAGCTCATGAATGGCATATTTTCGATTCCTGACAATGCTATAGGGGTGAATACATTGCTGTCTGTGAAGTTGAATTGGATTGTAAGACGAAAGCAGACATGCAAATGAATTCCTTGTTTTCCAACTGCGTCTTTCTACATCTGCATAGATGGATCGGAACATTTGAACCATCCTGCGTTCTACCGGCAAACAAGATCGTTGAGATGCTACTCCCTACCTCAATGCGACACCAGCCATTTTCTCCAACTTGTGGAACAAGGTGAGTACAGTGAGCACATCTACTATCACTTGGGGAAATCTAAATGCTGATCTCCGTTTTCAAACAAGCTAGAAGGAATATGCGCCTAACTCTCTGTAGCACGATGCTTTTGGAAGTGTGAGGAGGACGAATGATGGAGGAGGAAGGGTAGGGCTGGCCGTACCTCGAGTACTACAAGGTATGTTCAACGTCTCGTCCAAGGCCGACGATCTGATAACTAGTTTTCGCTACAACTTAAGGCGCATATCAATCGGCCTATTCCTCTCAGCCTTGAAAGTGAAAATCGAGCCAGGTCTGGGTCGACCAAGCCTTATCAAAATGTGTCCAACTCGATGCTTTCAACGTCCATGCCAGCGGTACCTTGGTTTATATTGATCTTCTTCTCTTGTGAAATGATCATATATGGGCTTGAAGCACGCGGGCCCACGAGCACTAACACTTAGCTCACATCGTGTACTGCCTGTGCTACCATCTCACAAAGTTCTGGCAATGCAAACGCATATGTTTCCGTCATTGAATTCAGACCACCGCGTCTGCCCCTGGCCCGGGAACGGTCCTACACAACGAAGGGGAGTAACGAATGGAAATCTAACTTCCCGATTCCATTATTATTGTGCAATGACCATTTCAGTGTCATCCTGCCTTCGCATGTAAAATTCTATTTCGGCACACAGTTCTATTTATTCATTAAAAAAGGTAGTACTGAAGGCAGAGACTTTTATAATGTATGCTTGTCATGCCAGTGACATTGCATGGGGCCTGTGCGAAATCTCTAAGAGCGGACTGATTATACAATTCCAGTGAAGACGTCCTTCAATCTGCCAAACAAAATTCTCCCGCACCTATTATGCCTTTTGATCGTGAGCGGCTGGTAGTAGTATCATGCAGTCGCTTTTCCCATTCCTGTAGTAGTATTATTTGTTCAGGTCTCTCCAATTTCGGTCGTAGGCCGTTCGCCCTGTTCATCTGAGAATGCTGGTAAGTTCCGCAGTGATGTAGATCCAGTAATTACAAATAAACCAGAATCTTGAGCGGATTTCTTCGGCACTTATGTTTGCATCTAAGGATGGGGATGAGATGATCCAATCTACGGTGTATGTTTGACCATAGCAAATACAGAAGAATGGTAGACTCACCGATCGTCAGGAGACCCTCCTGATAGAGATCCCGAGCGTCTGGGTTGTTGTACGGCATTAATCCATCATTTGACACATCTCGACTCCGAAGAGATTCACGGGGCGTAAAACGGGGCGTACCATGAGTCATTCTGTGACTTTCAATGGCTCAAAGGCACTATTTCATTTGCTTTACTTCTACTCGTTACATTTTAGAGGCGGGGAATTGCAAGCGGGTGGGATACGAGTGTGTTAGTGACCCACTGGCATAGCAGCCAAATAAAGAATTTAACGCGCTTTTGGTCGACCACATAGGATCCAAGCCCACGACGACACCTTTCTTTCTCGACCCTGCGCCTCATCCACCTCGGAATCGTCTTTTTGCCCCACCTAGACAAGGGCGCCATGACGAATCTTTTCAGTTTTTCAAGGCGAGAAGTAACGGTAGTGTCCATGGTTAAAGTTGCCAACAACAATAATTAATGTCCTTAGATATCACGGATACGAGGGAGCAGATTCGGTTTTATTAGAGTGTCAGTCGTTGTCTTTCGAACTGGGCTGCAGTGAAACGTAAGCTTTGGACAACAAAAGTCTTTTGTCCCGAGCACAATGATCTCATTCTCGTCGTGACTAGCTTACCTTACTTGGGGTACCAGTCGAGAGCTCATTGGATCTGCGGCGTTCCATTTAATGGTAGTCTCCCAAGAGATAACGTCGAAGCCAGAGTCAAAGCGAAGCTTACAGAGCTTGAGTGAGTGTCCCCCCACGGTGTGTTTTGAACAATAAGCTGGTTTATGTATGCAATCCACTTTAGAATGGCGGGAATTCAAGCTCAGTTATTGCAACGATCTGAAGATATGATACTTGGCCCGCTTACCATCACCCATATTTGCGATGCACTGATGTTACCAGTACTAGGACTGGCCATGACAAATTGTATAGATTATTTACGTTGTACATATTACCACCTAATAGCAGGGGATCTATCTTCAAGTAGATGGCCACAAACGAACGCCCCATCTGAGCATGTTGTACAATGCCGGTAGTACCTCGGACGCTAGCACAGCAATACCTGGGTATACGACCAACTTGGTCACAACCTAGACCATATCAATCCAACGCAAATGTAGAAAGACGAAGCGTAACATGCCATCCGCATCAAAATGTCTAATAGGTTGACCATCTTTGTCCTCGCTTCGGTCCATTACGAACACTATCTTCCCTTTATCAGCATTTCCGGACCTCATCTTGACGTCCCTCGTCCTTCCTCTCCCTCTAATACCATTCCCCCAAGGCCCGTTCCCGGCCTCACTTCTTTCGATATCTACCCCGCCTTTCCCCGGTAGGTCGATCACACTGGGAATCGAATGCAACAGCCTGCCTTCCTTGTTGAACTCACTCGGGACACTCCTGTATTCCGTTGCGGGCGTGTAGAACCGTCTCCTGGGCAACTCGAATGCACGCGCTAGCAGTCGGTAGACAGGGGGTAAAATGAGATGCATTGCACTCTTGGCTAACAATCTCCAAGCGAATATGGCGAGAATCCCAAAGACCAACTTCAAAACGGCAATACCCCACCATACGAACACGTCCTCCCACGTTCGCGCGACTTGGATCCATCCTCCATCCGCTGTGTACGTCCACCCGCTCCCTGGAGTCATCACGGAAAGGTGAGAAATTCCGAATTGGTTCGTGGCCCATTTACCGACGAGAACGCCGAGGACGACGCTCCCGAATGCGATGGCATCTTCGAAGCAGGAGCAATCGTCGACAGGTTGAGGATGTTGGTTGACGGCGACGAGGGCGAGGGGGATAAGGATAAGTGGAACTTCCCATCCGCCTTTCTCAACCCAGGCGTACAAGGCTGAGCCGAGGCCGAGACCTTGTCCAAGGTAAAGGACGATGCCGGGTGATGAAAAGCCGGGCAGGGCAGGAAGGGGTGTACCCATGTTGAGGAAGGTGAAGAACTTGATGGAGATGGAGGACGACGGGAACGCGAGTTGAACTGGTCCAACTCGTCTCAACCCACCATATGAGCGTTCCAAGGAAGATGCACGTGGCGCAGTCTGTGAAACTGTGCATGGCGGTGTACAACCTGCCAAAGACAATAGAGAAAGTGTAGATGCATAGAAGGAATGTGAGGAACGCGAATGTTTGCGTCGAAAGAGTGAGGGTGTCGAAAAGCGGTGGGTATGTTCATCTGTGGATCAGGGCGAATAGAAAGAGCGCGATGGAGACGCTGTTGGCGGAGTGTGTTGAGGGGAAGCCGTATTCGAGGTGATGCGAGCCGATACCTGGTTGGGTTGAAATAAACGAGTTAAAGGTGGCTGACTACGTACTTAGTCGTGTTACGAGAGGGGAGAAGGGCCTTGGAGAACATAATAGGTCTTTGATAAACGACGACAGGTAGACGCCAAATGCTAGGATAAGGACGAGGCTGGGAATGACGATTGAGAGGAAGAAAAACAAGGCATAGTGATAGGAAACGCACCCTCCACCCAAGTCATCATAACCAAAGAAATAAAGAGCAGGAATTGCAGTTATGAAAAACGTATGCATGCCGAGGGACGACGTATAAACGAAATAAGCATCTAAGAAGGGTGTGCGGATGACATCCTGGCAGCGACACGGTCAACACTAACACACAGCGACGAGATCTGGTTTAAGCTTCACCTGCATCCTGGCAATCACCTTGGATTCTATGTCTACCGTCCTCAACATTTATTTTCGAAGGGCCGCTCTCCAGCGGGGCCGCAGCATCGCGTCATAGACATCCACAGGCCGCCGTCCGGGCGACTCATCGGCGCGGGCGCCAATGAGCTGTGAGTCACGGGAGAGCCGGAGCGTAGATGCAGGGGATGAATTGCGAGAGGAGGCGGCAGAGGACGAGGGAGAGAGACTGAAGAGAGTTGGGCGCGTCGGTTTTGTGCTTGTCATTGGATTCGAGCTTTGGAAGGGGTGTTGGGAACAGGCGAGTCACCGTGGGACTCTGGATATCAACTCGGCTATATAAATTTTAATTTATCATGCTGCTATTAACCATGTCCATGTTACATCATAAAGAATACCATTTGACATTCAAACATATACAAGACTTTCAGAAATAATAAAGGGGACAGAACAGGTATTTGTACAGCTATTTATGAGGAAGATTCATCTTCATCTTCTGACATGGAAAAGTATTCTTCATTGCTGGATTCAACCTCATTCTCCTGCTAGGCAATCAAACATATTGCTACACTAAAAGCATTGTGTACTCACCTCATCTGAGTCAGACTCATCAACAGCACCCCATTCCAAAAGCATCTTAACAATTCCATAGTTTCTCTTGTACTTATTGTCTGCATATTTTGCAGCATTCAATGCACTGCCATGTTCACCACCTTTTGCATTCACCTCAGCACCATTCTCCAGCAGGAGCTTAATAACAGGGGCATTGTTTTCACATGAAACTGCAGCCTGCAAAGCATTGCCATAATGTCCATTATCAGCATTTACATTTGCTTCATTTTCAAGGAGAAGCTTGACAACTTCTATGTTGCCACTACATGATGCAGCCTGTAAAGCATTGCCAAAATATCCACCCTGGACAGCCACACCTGCTCCATTTTCAAGGAGAAGCTTGACAACTTCTATATTGCCATTCCCTGATGCAGCCTGCAAAGCATTGCCATAATGTCCACCCTGGGCAGTCACATCTGCCCCACTTTCAAGGAGGAGCTTGACAATTTCTATGTTGCCATTACTTGATGCAGCCTGAAAAGCATTGCCATAATATCCACCCTGTGTGGTCACATCTGCACCATTTTCAAGGAGAAGCTTGACAACTTCTATGTTGCCATTACTTGATGCAGCCTGAAAAGCATTGCCATAATATCCACCCTGTGTGGTTGCATCTGCACCATTATCAAGGAGAAACTTGACAACTTCTATGACACCCCTCCATGATGCAGCCTGCAATGCATTACCATAATATCCACCCTGGATAGTCACATCTGCTCCATTTTCAAGGAGGAGCTTGAGAACTTCTATATTGCCACCCAATGATGCAGCCAGCAAAGCATTGCCAAAACCTTCATGCTGAGCAGTCACATCTGCTCCTTTTTCAACAAGAAGCTTGACAACTTCTATATTGTCATTCAATGATGCAGCCCACAAAGCATTGCCATAAGGTCCACCCTGAGCAGCCACATCTGCTCCATTTTCAAGGAGAAGCTTGACAACTTCTATATTGCCATTCAATGATGCAGCTTGCAAAGCATTGCCATAATGTCCACCCTGAGCAGTCACATCTGCTCCATTTTCAATGAGAAGCTTGACAACTTCTATATTGTCTTTCCCAGATGCAGCCTGCAAAGCATTGCCATAATGTCCACCCTGAGCAGTCACATCTGCTCCATTTTCAAGGAGAAACTTGACAACTTCTATATTGCCATTCCTTGATGCAGCCTGCAAAGCATTGCCAAAATGTCCACCCTGTGCAGTCACATCTGCTCCATTTTCCATTGCAAGTTTGACTAAATCAATATTACCACCATATGATGCAGCTGGCAATATATTTCCAAAGTTATGAAGGTTAATACCCTCAATGTTCTTCAATATTGATGTGAATATATGGATATGACCACCATATGCTGCACTTTCTAGAGCTGTCATATACCCTATATGATCCATCCCTCCAGACATTAATTCATGTAAAATTTGATCTAAGCCAAGTAGTGCAGCAAGTGAAACCTGTGATATTGATGTGACAAACATGCCACTTTTTGTATAAGGAAGGAAGCCAAGGGTCCATTCTAAGAATTGTTCTGATTTAAAAAATGCTATTACAAGGTTTTGTAAATCAGGACTATCATTACTGAGCTTGTAATGATCAGGCCAAAACTGAGCACAGTATCTGAAATGTGTATGCATAGATCCCTTAAATTGTAGAAGGTATCTCAAACAGCACTGAGAAATTAATTCATGGGCAGCTCTGGCATCAGAAAGTGAAATTTGGTCACATTTAAAGCACCTTGGCTTTCCAAGAAAATACTCCTTCACTGATGCATGGGCTAGTATAACTTTGTCATCCTCTGTTTTTTTTACAAGGCTTGAGCACATTTCCAGTAGATCATTTGGATTGGTTAGTTTTAAACTATCATTGAAATGTTCAAGTGCTGGCTCAAATGTTATAATAATTGCCAACCCTTCAAGGTGTAAAGGTTGCATTGCCAGCACCAACCATTGCAGAATGGTCTTGACATATGGCACCTCTCTTTCATCAATTCTTTGTAGAATTTGATCATATGTATCCTCTAGGGTCTTTGGGAGAGATTTCAAACCATCCATTAGAGCCTTCATGTTTGGGCAGAATTTAAGCTCTTCAATTTGGCATGCAACCCAGCGGAACCTATTTTACTTATTAGTTCAACTAGAAACCATGACATCAAATAAATACATACATTCCATTTGCACCTCTGATGAGTGTTTCTTTAACTTGTTCTTGAACTTCAGTGCCCCACTTCTTCAGTTTATGTACATTCCCAACTGCAAAATGAATGTATGATATGATGTCATTGTTAATGAGGTCTGCAGAGAGCACTATTTCCACTGGAGCAAATTCCTGCATGAATACATTGATCTTTTCTTTCCTGCTTGTCACAAGCAGGTGACAGTTGGGCATTTGCCCAATGATCTTGATAGTGTCAAACAATTGATCATATGCAGCACATTCATCCAGAGCATCAATGATAATATAAGCCTGTTTGAAGCCTTCCATAAGTTTCATAAGGACACCTAAGAGTTCTGAATCTGTAGGCATATGGATTTTATGATGTTTCTCATAAAGATTGCCCAGAATGTAAAATCTCTTTGAGCTTGCAGTTAAATCATAAACAAGGCAGGAAAGAAGTTGATCATGAGTCTGTTTTCCTTTGTCACTAATATCAAAATAGAAATAGGCCAAGCCAATTTCAGGCTGTACACTGATGGCCCTGATATCTTCAATGATAGTGGAACTACCCCTTCATCAGTTTTTAATGAGACAAAACAATGAGACATACCAAATTATTGTCTTTCCACAGCCAGCTGTTAAATACACACAATAAAGAAAGGATCCTTTAATATAAATACATACTGCTTACAAATACCATTGATCCACATGAAAGAATTGGGAATTTGTTTCCAGGCTACATATCTATCATTCTCAAGTAACCATTGTCCAGTAGTTTTATACTGCTTCCTTCTTGCATTATTATGGTTGGTTGATGGATCAGATACATCCAACCATTTCTTGAACTTTTCTGCAGTATATTTTAGTAAATACAAAAGTTAGAGTAAACTATATTCATTGTTGTAGACATACCAAGAACATCTCCAGGATTGACTACACCATTATCAGTATGTTTCAGAGTCATCAATGTCACATACTGTATGTGATATTTTCAACATGCTTAGCAATAACATTAATTGAGAGAGGTTGACAATATCAGGACCCTTACCTTGAATATCATGTTATTCTCAACCTACTCAAAAAAGCATTAATTAAAAGGGGCTAATAGGGTCAGATCACAAACATTGAAATGGTTGAATGTGTTCTCAAGCTACTTAAAATATCAGTCAAGAGAGATTGGTATGAAAAAGGTTCATACATTTCCTTGAATATCATTGAATGTACTGCCCAGCACATTAAAATGATGAACATTCTCAAACATGCTGAGTCGATGATGGTGGTTGAAGATCAAGATGATGTGTCACAGTCTGGTGTTACAGTCACTATGATCATCACGCCAGCAGTGGTCCTACACAGCTCATGAATAGCATACTTTTGATTCCTGACAGCACTATAAGAGTGAATGTACCACTGTCTATGAAACTCAATGATTTGCGACTCAGATTGCACTGAGATGAAAGCAGACATACAAAAGAAACCTTGTTTTCCAACTACATCTTTCTACACCTGCATAGATGTATCAAAACCACCAAATTACGACTATGGGGCATTTGAATCACCCTGCATTCTATCGCGATACTATGCAAACAAGATAGTTGACATGCTGCTCTCTACCTCAATGCGACACCAGCCGTTTTCTCCCAACTTGTGGAACAAGGTGAGCACGGTGAGTGCATCTACTATCACTTGGGGAACTCTAAGCCGGTCTCCGTTTTCAAACACCTAGAAGGAATATGCGCCTGACTCTCTGCAGCACGATCATGCTTTTGAATGTGTGAGGGCGAATGATGGAGGACATGAGGAAGGGTAGGGCTGGCCATGTCTCGAGTATCTGGCCTTGCGTCTCATCCCCAGTCTCATCCCCAGTCTCGTCCACCGAGTCGGAATTGTCCCTTTGAACTTAGACAAGGGCGCTATGACGAATCTTTTCAATTTTTCAAAGCGAGAAGTAGCAGGGTGTTCATGGTCAAAGTTGCCAGAAACAACGATCAACGTCTTTGGATATCACAGATACCAAGAGGCGAAAGAGCAGATTTGATTTTATTAGGGTCAGCCGTCGTCTTTCGAACTGGGCTGCAGTGAAACGTAAGCTTTGGACAACAAATGACGGATACGCTTGTATAGTACTATAGTGACATGCAGCATCGACATCCTACCGACAGTATGTCAAATTTCAACATCATCCACCAATGGCACAGGCTTGGCTCGAAAAAAAACTGGCGCTAGCTGTCAACCGACAATAGCTCACAATTCAGTGCAGAAAGAACTTGAATCACTTCTATTATTCATATTATTCATATTACCAAAAGAAAAGATAATGCAACGACCGGCTAATAGATACAGTATGTATACGTATGCGTGTATTCAGACAAATTAGATAGATGTATGTATGACGATTGTTGAAACAAGAGAGACAGAACGAAAAACAAAGCGTGACCAGCATGAAATCAAGACGACGAGCCTGTAACACCCCTCAAGAACATCTCCACCGGAATCGGTTTCCTCCTCAACCCGCCACTACTACTACTTCCCCCACTCGAGCCACTCTCTTCGCTCCCCACATCGCTCACGGTAGGCGTCACACTTCCACGCCGTCTCAGTTCCCTATCAACGGCACCTCCATGGCCATACCCGATGACCATCACATCCTCCGCCCTACCACTCCGTCTTTTCTTGCTTTTACCAGAAGAAGGCATCGACGGGGATATGGGTGATGTGGGCGTCCTAGGATAGAAGTAGGGCGACGGAGGTGGGAGAACGACCACCTGTCTCTGGGCTCTCTTCTTTGCCAGAGAAGCGGACGAGGTCACAGAGGGTATGGGAGGGGGAGGATATGAAGGCGGAGGGGGGGGGTAAATCGCGCCAAAAGTGGCACGTGCGACGGCTGCCCTGGCAGCTGCGATCGCATAAGCCGACCCATTCCTCTTATGCTGCTGCTGCTGCTTTCCATCATGCTGTCGTTGTCGTTGCTTGGTCTTGGACAAGGACAAGCCTCCACCACCGAAATAGAATCTCAACTTGTTCGCAGCGCCAAATCTGGACCGGGAAGCGTGTTGTTCTTCGTGTACAGAAGCGAGCGTTGAGCTGCTCCATTTTGAGCGAAGAACAGGCTGGTTCGGTGAATCCTCTTCTTCCTCTAGCGTATCAACGTTAGAGTCGTAGAATGAATCAAAGGATGCAGATGTGGTGGGCGTAGGCGGGAGCGAAGATGACGGATCGGAGATGGAGTCGAGAACGGTTGGTTCTGGGACAAAGGGGGGCAGCACACCTTTTGGTTGCGCATCTACGTCTGAGACGGCAATGATGGGCGGAAAGAGCTCGTCCGTACTGGCTTCTTGACGATTCCTCAGTTCCTCCAATCCAAGCGCAATGTCCGTCTCCAAATCAATAGGTGAGTTCGGCAGAGAGAGCGGAAGTTGCATAGGCATGTCCATATTCAAGTCAAACTTGACATCGTCAACCACAAACTCCATATCTCCAAAGTCCTCAAAGTCTTGGTGCAGGAGAGCTGATGCTTGGGAGTACATGCTTCGTGGGCTATCTGGCAATTCTAGGACAGTCAAGTGAGACGATAGGTGGTGAACAGTGGGAGAGATAATAGCGGGAGAAGGCTGTTCATAGATGGCAAGATCGAAAGCCGAGGACCAAGAGCTTTCGTCTTCGCCATTTACGAGATCGTCTGCCAAGCAGTCATCGGGGACGGTCATACGTGGCGGTGGCCTACGGAGGGGAAGCGCGAGAGGACAAGACTGGGTGGCGGAAGTCAGAGAGCTTGGTGGTTCGACTATTTCCGGAATGGAAGAGGTGAGTGACGGAAGGGACTGCGCCGAGACAGTTGGGACAGGGGGTAGTGCATCTTTAGGAACGCTGCGGCTACGTTTGTGAAAGCGCGAAGCAGCAGAGCGCTTTAGGTGGCTTGGAGATTGCGTAAGGGGTACTTCCGTTACGAACGGCTCTAGCGAGAGGGATTCTGGCCTAGAAGGCTGTTGTTGCTTGGGGAACGAGGGCGGAAGTGGCGAACTCAAGGAGAGGATCTTGGAGAATTCTCGTGTATACCATTCCGAATCTGACTCGTCCTCAGAGTCTGACTCGATAAAGGAAGTCTTGGTGAATGCAAGTGTCCGAGGGCTGTTCTTTACGACGTTAAGAGGTCTGATGGAAGCACGGCGAGGATTAAATCTCATTACTGGGAGTTCGTCATCGGATGATGTTGGGGTAGGAGGTGAGTAAGAGGATGAAGAAGACGTAGACGGCGTAGGCGAGGTAGCTCCAGAGCGAATGTCATTAGCCGTACATTTCAGAGGCGTTACGGGGTATCGTGGTGCTGGTCCAGGTAAGGACGGCAAGTTGTATCGGTCGTCGGCGAGGGAGACCTCGATGTAAGATGTCGAGAATGTCCGTTTTGTGGTGACCTCTGGACGAGGCTCGTCCTCTTCAGGGATTATATGCAAATGTGTGGTAGAAGGCATCTGTAATCGACCGAAGCGAGGTTTGACTTTGAGTGATGAAGAGGCTGGGTTAATGACCAGGGCTGGCAGAGGGTTTATAGAGTTGGTCATGATGGTCGTTACGGTATAAGAGACGTTGGTGGGCGTTGTGCGTTTAAATACAAGGCGTCTGTCATTGTGCTCGGGACAAAAGACTCGCTAAATACGGAGTTACCATATTGGGACAATGCTGCTTTTGTTGTCCAAAGCTTACGTTTCACTGCAGCCCAGTTCGAAAGACGACGGCTGACACTAATAAAATCAAATCTGCCCTTTCGCCTCTTGGTATCTGTGATATCCAAAGACGTTGATCATACTTTGACCATGAACACCCTGCTACTTCTCGCTTTGAAAAATTGAAAAGATTTGTCATAGCGCCCTTGTCTAGGTAGCGCAAAAGGACGATTCCGACCCGGTGGATGAGACGCAAGGTCGGATACTACTCGAGACATGGCCAGCCCTACCCTTTCTCAGGCTCATGTCCTCCATCATTCGCCCTCGCACTTTCAAAAGCATCGTGCTGCAGAGAGTCAGGCGCATATTCCTTCTGGGTGTTTGAAAATGGAGACCGGCGTTTAGAGTTCCCCAAGTGATAGTAGATGCACTCACCGTGCTCACCCTGTTCCACAAGTTGGAGAAAACGGCTGGTGTCGCATTGAGGAGTACCACGTCAACTATCTTGTTTGCATATCGCGACGTGTCGGTAGAATGTAGAATGGTTTAATTGCTCCGATGATCCTGTCTATGTAGTTGGTGTACTAGAATGACGCAGTTGGAAAACAAGGAATTCATTTGTACGTCTGCTTTCGTCTTACAATCCGAGTCACAAATTGTTGAGCTCCAGGGCTTGGACAGTGATGCATTTGCCATGGTATCTTATAACATTCATCAGGAAAACACCGGCCCCTGCTTTGGCCACTTTGGCTTTGGCAGGGGCCCTTTACACCTCTCTCTGCTTTGGTAGAAGTGCTCTGGCCTCTTTCTGCTTTGGAGGTGGTGCTCTTGGCCTCTTTGGCTTTGGGCTGATTGCTTCAGTAGCTCACAACATATGCCATGTTAAAAACTTGTATTCAAGTGACTAAAAGATTACTTCATGTGCATCAGGAAAACAGGGCCCTGGCCTTACTAACTTATGAACTTATACAAGTAAAATAAGGTAAAAAATAAGGCACCCCCCCTCACTTTTCCCTCACTTTTTGGAACTTATTTTGACTTTTCACCTTAATTTAGCCAGTAAGTACAACAAGTCCAGAGCAATGTTTTCCTGATGTGTGTGGTAATCAATGTACTTATTAATGTAAAATGTTTTGAACGCATCAAGAGTATTCATGTAATCAACTTTGTAAGGCACATAGCGAGAGGGGTCAGCAATACCAATGAGGTGTGCGCTGCAAAAGACAGTGTCAAGATGAATCAGTCCCACTAACCATTGTCTGTCTTCTCCAATTTCTCGACAAACAATCCACATTCCAGTGAGATCGCAAGGAGAATCCCCTACATCAGGAAAAACAGATGTCATTAATTAGAGTTAATTACAGTTAATTATCTGTAATAAGCTTGTCAG
>QFEO01000905.1:0-12459 GCA_003316615.1 Amanita pseudoporphyria
CCCGTCTTTCGGTATATTCACTCCACTCGTCTGCGTTCCTCCGCTATCCTTTACCTCACACTCATTGTTATATTATACCCTGTCTAGTGCCGTTCGGGTGTGGAATCCGCAGGAAACTTGGCGCAGCTACTTGGCAAAAAAGCACATTAGACGTGGTTTAACCGACCTCTCCATGATTTAAGCGAATACCACGGTTGCATAAGTTTGCTATGCCGAAAAATGGTATGTTTTTCAACCCCTGATAACCAACGTCATGCTCATGCGCATCCTAGTCGTTTCAACTATTTCGTTGCCTCTCTAGATATTGTTGTGCTATTCCCTCGTGGACGATCTTACCGTTGTTAAACCTACAGGAGCTTGGTTTCCTGGCCAACATTCTCATAGTATTAGTTCGTGTTGATTGCGCGCCTTTTCATCAGGTATCTGAGTTGACCTGAGTACGATCCTTACCACTACTGATCATCTGATACTCGAATGATTGAATTACATAGTTGATGGTGTATGTTTATTCTAAAAGGGTAGTTGTATGAAAAAAGTAAACAAACTTCCTACCACTTGGCGTACTCCATTTATTCTAGTTGTAGCATAGGGTTAGATTATATTTACTTTGGGCCACGCAGCATCTTGCCGCATGATGAGTAATAACTTAGCCTGAATCTAGCACACCTATTCATTAACGCATTGTATTTAACATGCTGGAAAGGTTGGGATTCCGCGCCTTACGGGCAAGTGTACTGTAATTCAATCACGTTTTCCGTCTCCAACACGCCCAGAGATCCTCGGTTGCAATAGCCTCGTGGGCATTGAATTCCATGCCCCTGAGACGGGCTGAGAATCGAAGTCTGTTCATGATCTTGGCTCACGCGCTACCTGCCATTATATAATAGGATAGAAGATCAGGGGTTTTTCTAACCCAGTCACTTCAATGTATGTATTCTCGTTCAGGAAACCTAACATAACGGGTAATAACCGCTTTTGATGGTGCCGTGACGCGCTTCGCTGATAGTGTGGAATGACATTTCTTTGTTTGGAGAGCGGCTCCAAAGAGGACCTCTGACTTTTAAGGTCAGAATCGGGGGAAGTGGGGCCTAGATGCGCTGTTTGGACAAAATGTATGAGGACAAGTTGAAGGTGATCGATTTTTTGCATAGCCCAGACACCCTAGCCCTGACTAGACTCGGAGGAATCCTCCCAGAAACCGGATGTCCTCCATAGGCACGTTCGTTACTACTATTCCGAGTTTAGCGCCATTTCCTTCTTTTACGACAAACAGCTTTCCATACTTCGATAAATAGAATTTCGGCTGTTGTCTTGGCATTAAGGAGTTCGGGCCATTCTCGCGAGCAAAATGATGAATTGAGAAAGTGAACCCTTCGGGTCATTTGGGCAGTGATTCAGGAATTTCCTCGGCCTTTGCTAAACGAATGTTACCCACCTACATAGGAACTCAGAACGTGCTTAGTTCAGGGCCTTGAAATTAGTATTGTGTTGTGGGATATAGAATGACAGCTAGAACAGCCGCGGTAAGTAAAAATTACTAGCTTTTAATTGAGATGCATCCGATGAGGAGAATTTGCCGTCGGCAATAAGCCACAATAATGTAATGGCCGCGGCAGCGAAATCCGCGGGGAAAAGGACGTGGCACGATGTCCGAAAACAAACCGGGAAGTGGAGAGGCTATGCCTGATTTATTTCTGCTTTAAAGCAATAATTGAAACTTACAAAGATTTTTCCTGTCAGGAACAGAAAATCCTCTGAGAAATGGATCGCAGAAATTTTCAATGCTATTCATCCCAGTGCTATGAAGGAAACTGCTTGAGTCGGGAGATAAATTTTGGAGTGAGGCAAATTATCAGTGAATGGAAAACGTGCACTCTCACAATCTGAGCCGCTCTGACTCAGGTTTACTCACGACATTTCTAGAGTTATCTATTCGTTTCGCACTTCGTGTTGGAAAAGGATGGTGAATCCAGGGATCGCTTTGCCTAATACATAGAACATGATGACCGTTGTAATCCCTGTGAATTGGTGATCACGGAGCGCTTCGATTTTGACACCCAAGCTTGAAGGACTTACACGGTACAAAGAGAGCTCGAGACACTCTCCTTTAGCAGGACACGCAAAAGAAAGTGAAATTACCCGTTTCTATTGACAGAAAGGATGAAAGACGAGTCCGCCTGTTCTCCGCGATATATAGAATGGATAAACGGATGATCTAACACATAAATCAGAAGCAAACCCCGATTGTAGTCGTGACTATTTGTTTGATGTCCCCCGATCAGCGTTGGCAGACTTGGTAAAAAATTGTTATTATTATTATTATTATTTTCTTTATCAGAATGGACAGGCTACCCTTACCGTCATCGATGTCTTACAAGCCCGGCGTCGTCAATTCCTAGTAGCCGCTTTGTATAGATCAGTAGATTTCACATGTCAAATACTTCTACTAACGGACAAGGCCGTGTTGGAAGGAAGGATCAACCTTACAGGGGCGATGCTGATAGCTGAGTCAACAAATGCTATTTACTCTAAGCAATGATACACGTGAGGGGTGTTTTAACGAGTCGGCGGCCGCAAACTTCGCGATTTGCGGATATGGGCACAAGACAAAGAAGGCACACTAACACTGATCTAATCAATTATTGATATATTGATATATGGTATTGATTACAGCTGGCTTCAGAATGATGGGCCCCGCCATAACAAACAGATACACAGTCGGCTAAGGGCTGAGTTCAAAACTTGGATCATGTGATAAGCAGCAAAGGCGCTGCCGGGCAGCCGTGAGCTGATGATGTTATCACGTTAGGTTTGTCGGACTTGAAATTCAGTTCCCGCTACGTGTGTATTTTTCGTGGCAGGGGCCTATCGTTCTGGACCCAGCTGTAATTAGTTAGTTTCTATATTCAACGTGCGCTGCCGCCGTTATGGTGTTGATTCGTAGTTGACATATTTTGGGTCCGGCAACTATAGTAACAACAATTCTCCACGTTGGGCGAAACGGACCAGCGACGGATGAGCGATGTATACCAAACGAAATTACTAGTAAGAATTCCGGATGTGTCTGTTATTGTACGGAAATTACAACATACATATACACTTTTGTCCATGCATGCAATACAGTAAACGAAATGGAGTGGTGCGGTCATAGCGCGAAAACCAAGAACGAAAGCGTGTCAAGAAACCAGGCATTAATGCAAGATAGCAACAAACCTCTCATTCACTCAACGGCCTCAAATCGGCACCGTTTCCCTTCCCTCATCTCGGTAGGATCATCTAGCCCTCTCTTCTCACCCAAGTTCAACATGGTTACACTCATCAATCCCATACCGTCCATCAGGGCACCGCTACCCGATGGACCGCCCAATCTGCCTGACTCATCCGCGCCCATACTTATTGCAGGTCCAGATCCAGACGACCCTACGCCTAAGATCTCCGCGTTAACGATATCCCGGACGATGAGATTATACTGCTCGTCCGTAAGGCCAAGTCCTGCGATGGGGTTTATCCTGTCGTCATCCTCATGTCGCGCAGACTCGCCGTTCAGGTCGAAAAATGGGATATTTCCTGAAGAGGATGATGCAGCCACGTTTTGTGCATAAGCGGATGTGAAACCGGTCCTGCCGGTGTTATTGCTTCCCTCGCCGTTGGCGCCTTCAAGAGGACGCGGAACCCGAGACATTTGTTGAATAGCTCGGAGGTGCGTTAGGTGTCTCTGTTTATTGTCGGTCATTCCTCAGTGAGATACGACACTTGTTGCACATACCTCCAACATATCGAGTAGGCCTTGTTTCGTGAACGGCTTGGGGAGGATATCGTTCATACCTGCGATCGCAGCAAAAGTCAGACAGTGATCCTGTAATGCAAACGTGTACGTACCAGACGAGAAATACTTCAAAATCTCATTCGGCTTCGAATTACTTGTCATGGATATGATTGGGGTCATAGAGTCAAACTTGCGAATCAACGAAGTCGCAGACACGCCATCCAACTTGGGCATAACAATATCCTAATACACACATCAGTATACACGTACGACTTGTGCACGGCCAAACGTACCATTAACACTAAATCATACTTTTCCAAATTCATCTTATTCACCGCACCCACACCGTCCACGGCAACATCAATCGTACATCCAAATACTTGCAAAAATTTGCTGCTGAGTTTGCGCGTCACAGCATCATCGTCAACGAGAAGGACGCGCGGGGGTACCGCCCACCCTGGGACGAACGTAGACCGTCTGACGCGGAGCTTGCGTGCGGTGGCGAGTTGCGCAGAGGACGACGATCCGGTTGTGGGGTCTGATGCCAGTGTGCCTTGGTTAGGCGACGGTCGGACAACTTCTTCCTCCTCTTCTTCGCTAGTGCTACTGCTCCCACCCTCGCCAACGGTTGATGTGTAAGGATAGCTAAAATCAGACTGTTGCTTTTGCCGCTGCCTTGATGGCTGCTCCTGCTGGAGTTGTTCCAAACCAAAGAACGCACTTAAGCCGTTCATACCGCCTGGACTGTCAACATTCCATCTACCATTATCCATGATCGCTTCGCGAGGAAGGAGATGGCCAACAGTGTAGACCTGAAGTCCTTCGTGGGTCATTATAGGATGCAAATCTTCGTCGTCTGTCGAAGCATTCCAAGCTGTCCCAGAAGCAGTAGCAGCGGTAGTAGTAGTCCCAGTCGAATCGAATGTACCAGCATTTGTTCCTCTACTGGCCCCGCCAGCCAACGAGTTCAACCCTTGTGCTGCCATCCACGTATCACCACTCTCATCTCTTGCCTCATTACTCCGCATATTCGATGCCATCGTTTCCTGTCCGCCCACCGCCTTGGACGTCGATGGACTTGCACCTACAAGCACGTTTCCAAGACCAAGGCCATTGAACAGTCCCGCATTTGCTGCCGCCTGCCATATCTTGGACGGAGGTCTCGCCTTGGCCTCCACCCTTGCAAGTCCATTCCCACTCACGCGTCCATCACTTCCGCTTGCGATGTCAGGTATTCGTATCCCTGATGATTCGGTCCTCGATGCAGGAATGGGCCTTGAACCATCCAAAATTATACGCGCACCGCCTGAATTTGTTGCATTTGCACCTGTGATTGTGTTCCCTGTGGTCATACCATCACCTCCCTCTGTCTCGTCGTATGTAAACCCGATATCATCCGCCCTCCGGGACATCTCACTCATCTGCAAAAATGTTGCACGCGCCACATCCACCACGTCCGTACTTGTACTTGTACTCGTACTCTCAGAATGACGCCCTATAATTCGCTGAGCGGCGTGGTAAGGCAGGAAAAGGCTTTGCTCAGGAGAGGTAGGGTTGAAGGGGGCTGGGAGAGATTGTTCGGAGGAGGGTATAGTGGATGTGGAAGCAGATGATGAATTGTATGCGGGTTGGGGTTGTGACTGCAGTCGAGCCTGAGATTGGGGAGGTGGAGGGGATCGACGTTGTTGAAGTTGAGATTGTAGTTGAGAAGGAAGTAAGGACGCCAGAGCTTTTGCTTTTGCTGCTTATGTGAGTGAACAATAGATTTTCACAAAAAAAAGGTAGAACACAAGTTCGCGTTGGAACCAATGTAGTTTTTGACCCGGGAGGACATGAAAGAAAAACAGCAGAAAGCGTCAGCATTAACTATAATTCCAGAGTTACAAAGAGGGGAAAGAAAACAGAGAGGTAAGTAGAACGACAAAAGTCCCAACAATAGTCCACAATACAACACCCATTAAAAGAATAAAATAGGAGAATACGAGGCGAGGGCATGCTGCAGAAGTCCATGAACGGTGGCAGTGGCGGTGTGCATGGTTTACGAGAGATAGATGGATAGAGTGGTTGCCAGACAATTGGTGAAGTGCTGATTTTTTTGGGGAGGGTGGGCGAAACGGGGACGGCGGCAAGGTGTAAGGCCTGATTATGAGTGAGAAAAGAGGCCACGGTCGACGACTCCAAGCGCGGAAAACGTGCTGAATCCCGAGGTTACACCGTTCACACCCGCCACGCCGAACCCGTTTAGACTACCTGTCACGGCGTCACCGAAACGCGCATTCACGCCCGCACTCGTATTCCCCGTGTTGGAAGTCGAAGACGAACGATACTCACCGCTCTCGCCGTTCATGCAGTAGCCTATGAGGTTTTGTATGACGTTGTCCTGCTGTGCCATGCCGCGCTGGAAGCTAACGAGTTCGAGCAAGACGTTCTCGTAGTTTCGTTCCAGGGCGCGGATACGTGTCCGCATTTCCTCGCCTTCTTCCCGTAGACGGCGGATTTCATTTTGAAGGGATTCTGCATGGACCTGGGGCTGAGCGCAGGTCGATGTTGGGGATTGGTACGGGTGATGATGTAGCGGGTGTGGCGAGTAGTCCGTGGGCGAAAGAGGACGAGTAGTGGTCGATGAAGAGGTGGGAGTGTTTGATTTGCGGGCGGCAGGGACTTTTCGTTTTATGTTTTCAAGTGCATGTTTCCGGTTTGCATGAAAATCTGGATGGCGGAATGTCCAGCTCTAATAAAAGTCAAGCGAAGAAAGGGCGCGTGCAAGATATGGACATACATGCTCGCCAAACTGGTTGTCGTCCGTATTCTTGACTTTATGAAAGTCATACTTGTTAAGCTGGCGCACAAAGCTAGCAAAGTTGGAGTGCTTAAACATGCGTGGTAGGATTGATTTCGTGAACTCGGTCATGTCCTAATCGAGAAAGCCATAAGTATGAGCGATAATTCAATAGGGAGCGATACAGACCTTGACGACGAAGCAGTCGCCCTGTGGACCCCATGCGACAACGTGCTGGAAGGACTGATCTTCCAGCATTCTGAAAGGAGATTAGACGGACGGAACAGGCGGGGAAGGGTGAGGACGAACTTGAAAAGTTTCTTGACAAAGTCACTGGTGGAGGGCATGGAATCCTCCGAGCCGGAACCAACGAGGCCGGGCTGGACATCCTTTGCAGCAGAAGAGAGCATTGTCTCGTGCTTGACGGAGCGGGGGGGCCAGTGATGGAGATGGTGGTTCTGGTGGTTGATGGGGGGAAGGGTGTTTGAGTCGGCAAAGGGTGAGGAGGGCTGGAGACGGAGCTGGGAGGGGGGAGGGAGATTCCAGAGGGGCTGGGACGAGTGCATCCGTCGCTTTGAGGCTTCAAGCTCCCTCGTCCGCCGTCGCTCATATCTCTTCTTGGCCCCAATCGCCCCCAGGTCCAGGCCCGGGTCTAGACCCCTCCAGACATCGCCCCCTGCTGACGTCAGCGCTCTAGCCCACTGCCCCGTGCATAGCGTCCCACTGCCTTCACGCCCGGCAAACTGTCCGGTACGTCAAGATCCACGAAAACATTAGCTCTAGTCGGTTTTTATGCGGCAGTGCTGCGGGGGTGATTTTAGCCCTACCTCTCCACCCATTGTATCGCTCGTGTGAGGACCGGAACCGGCGGCGATGCAGCTCGGATCTGTTTTCCGTGCTGTGCGACTTATGTCGGCTTGCTATTTTCAGATCCACTGCATTCTCCACATACCATGACCCCGCTGCAATCGGCTACCAAGGGTTTCGACTGCCTCTTCTCCAACGACATCCACCAAGCTCGCAACGTCTTCTCCAGCAATGACTCAGACCCTTATCATTTCCTAGGACTCGCCGTCTGCTCCTTCCTCGAAGCAGCGCTCGGCATGGAGGTACGCATTCCGCCTCTTACTCACAAATGACAAACGAATGGCAACAACAGTCCGCTATTATGGACAGCGCGTCAGAAAGTCTCGCTGCTTCGCAGGAACTATGTAGGAAACAGCTGAACAAGAGTAAAGCTTTGCAGACCAGCCGCTTTAGTCCCGGACTGGAGTGGGAGGTTTTAATTGCGGACACGACCGTGTTGTCAGGGATGATTCACGTACTTAGGTCCATGCCATTCCTTGTTCAGTATGTTGGTACTCGGTTTCTTATCCGTTTTTCTAGCGAAACATACATTGGTTATATGCGATGCTTGTACGCGCAATGAGTTCGTTACCTTCCCTATGCTGATTTGCACTCCAGGGTTACTATGAAAAGGTAAGGTGGCCCCTTTATGTACTTCCGTTTGTTAAATCACCTTATCAGCGCTCATTCCAAATTCGCCAAGTCAGTTTATTCAATATGGAAAGACATTTACGTTAGTACTTACGTTAGTGTAACCAGGTTATTCAAGACAGTATTCCCAAATGGTCTCGACCCCTCCACGAATGAACGACAAGACGGCATTTTTCGTTCAATTATTGGGCGAGGGAGTACTGTGGCATCACATACGATATTCGAACCAGAAGGACCAATAGAGGAACTCATCATATCTGGCACTGCCTTCGGTACGCATACTTGTACACACCCTTACAATTGATTTCCCATGAGTGTGATCCTGAAGGGTATGGCTTATTCAATCTTATCTTATCTATACTGCCTAGGAGAATCAAGTAAGAATTTGTCGCCGTGTATGCCCGCCGGCGTCTTATATTATTTTCAGGACTGCGCTCAGTTGGCTCGGTTTCTCGTACGATCAACAGGTTGCAATTCGAGCTCTGAAGGTTGCAGCGGGGAGAAACGATGCACACTCTGTATTTGCAGGGTAAGTCATTGTGCCTTTACTATGTACACCTTAGGCTGATTTTACCAGGCTCGTTCTTATGTCTTACATGAGCCTCGTAATCCAAACGACAGGTTGGCAGACAGACATGGAGCTAATAAGGAAAGAATACCGTGCTTTAATAGATCCGTACGTCTCTCTCTCTCGGCTTTTCTTCGCTTCATTGACTTGCACGCACGGGGCAGGCTTGCTTCTCGATACCCAACCGGTAATCTGTGGACTCTATACCACGTAAGATAAACAATATCGAATCACTTGCAAACACTTAGCACGCACAAACAGGCCAAGTTGATGCGTGTGATGAACGAACAAGATAGTGCCATCGCGTCTTTAATTGAAGGAACGAAGCCGGGCCGAGTTCACGTTTTTAAACAGGCCGATGTGCTTGTCCGTCTTCATGTCTTCAAGTCCGTTGTGATACTGACCAGACATGATAGCTTGTTTTTGAGTTAGCGTGGACTCTTGTCGGCGAGCGTAGGTACCAGGAGGCGGCTGACACATTTATGAAGATGAAAGAATTGAATTCTTGGTGCGATTCTCGCTTCATATGTTGCTGTTTAAACAATTTATGTATTCTATAGGAGTCATGCCACGTATCACTTCCTCGCAGCAGGTTAACTCGTATTCTTTCAACGCTACAAGCGAGTCTAATGGTTACGTTTAGGCTGCTATATCACTATTGGACAGCTCGATCGAGCACAAGAACTCCTAGATGCAATACCTGACTTGATAAGTAAGAAGGTAGCCGGAAAGGTACCACCTTCGGAAGTTTTTGCCAAGAAAAAAAGTAGGTCATTGAACTGTGATTTTTTCGGAAACATTTATACGCATTCTATAGTCGAATTCTACAAGGAGAAGCATAGGAGGAATGGGCATGACAACGCCAGATACGTCGAGTCAATTAAGATTAACTTGACTGATGGTCTGTCTTAATCGCTACCTTTGTCTTTTCATTATTACTAATTGGCCTGATAACGAGCAGAACTTGGAATTTGTAGGTTTCAATGTTTTAGTCGCACGCACGATTGTCCTGACAAGACACAGTCTGGAATAACCATACTTATATTTCACAGTCTAGCGCGCGAGCACACATAGACGCTCTCTCGAAACTCACAACAAATGACCTTGATACCCCCGACGAGCTTGCCATCCGCTCGCTACTACTTGGAGTCCTGTACCGCACTATCAGAGATTACTCGATGGCTAGAAGCTATCTGAGTGAAGCATACACGTTACGAGATAAGGTGAAGGTTAGTACGTGGGTGGGAGGGATGAGTTTGTTCGAGTTGGCGACGCTGGATTTGATAGAGATGGATACAAAGGGTCGTACCGGGGAAGGCAATCCAAGGACGGATGTCCCTCCAGGGGTTGTATCGGCTCAGCCAGAGACGACAGACAACGGTGGCAGTAATGTTGCATCAAAATGGCCACGATATCACAAAGACTGGGAGCACGTCTTGCGCGAAGCAGAACGGAAGCTTGATGAAGCGCTGGAGTTGTCCCCTGACACGGTCGATCTGGCCTCGAGGTTAGACGGCAGGATTGCATTGTTAAAGGAGGAGATTAGGAAGAAACGCCAGAATATGTAGACGATAATGTATATATTTTTACATTAGAAAGTATATTGTAACCTCAAACACCGGTGATGTTTAAACTATCCGCCTCTTTCTCGTCTTCCCACAACTGCCCCCATCCTATCATTACATGTAAGTGCAGAGAATGACGTATAATGACGCCATAACGTGGAGCCGGAAAAGATACCCGTGAGCTTGAGGAGGCGATACAAAGGCGATACGAAAAGGAAATGCGGTGCATAGATAACGACTCGGATGCAACAGATTTCATGACAGTTCTCCGTCTCATCAACTTGCAGCCTAAGGACATCGGCTCGGATCTCGGCGTCGATGCTTATATATCTCCTGAAGTCAAATACCAACGGCCGAACGCGTAAATACGACAAAACCTGTTTTTCCTGATGCGACACTTATGTGATCATTCTTCAACCTTGCTGACCGCCTTGTACTGGTAGTTGCAGAACTTGACGCCTTCATTTCCTTCGGGGCCGCTTTGACTTGGTAGCGGATGTCGATGCCTTCCGTTTCTTGTTGTCTGCGTTTTGAACTTCATTAATGTCGCGATCCAGAGGTAACTCCAAAAGGTAAACATTTCGTTTCCGACCACAGCCCTCTGGAAGGGACCATTTATGTTCCTTCTCACCAGTGGGACGGACGAGGACGTAGTTTACCTCAACCGACAATGGCTCCTTTGCCTTCCCCTTTCCCTTCAAGTCTGGTTTCTCTGCTTGCGAGAGTTGACCAGGTACACGTTGCTGCTGGATTTGTTCGATGATATTTTCTGCCACGAGATAGCCCTTTGGCGAACCTTTATGGGAACTGGATGTTGTCATCTGCAGGAGCCAAAGACGTTGAGCCCGAGGGGGGGGAGAGAAACCAACGACAAAAGAATCAAACAGGGGGTGGTTAATTATGGTGGGGATGTAATATGTCTCGTCGAAGGCTAACAAGTCCCCGAGTTGGAAGGAAAGCAGTTGTCGCTTAGTTTTCGGGAAGCCAGGAACTGTTTCAGATGACTCTGGGTCATCGAGGACAAAGCTATTGGGGTCCTTGCCACTGCTCATCAATCTGAGGGCCCATGTCCCATCAGTTTCGTCCGGATCGGTGATGCAACGGTGAGCATAGGACTCAAACATCGAGCCCGCAAGGCCTCTCGTTTGAGGCATGGTTAAGAAATGTTTGATCATTGAGCGAGCTTTCACCTGTGACTCATCCCATAATCGCTTTGAGAACTTCTCGGATACGACCGGAGATAAGAACTCGATTTGCAACACCTTCGATTCAAGGGAGCCAACGTTGTTGAGGGAGATGAGGCAGTCCGAGGGGTCTTTCATGTTTGCACCGCGACTCAAGTCATCCGCAGTCTTCTGCAGTTCATCGAAGGACATTGTAAGCGCACTGTCGTGAGCTTCCGCCACTCTGTTGAAGTTTCGGAACATTGCTCGGAAAATCTGTCGGGGAATGAGTCCGAAACGTGAAGTGAGACCATTCAACAGGATGTCAAAAGCATCCTCGGGCAGCCCCCCTTTTGGGAAAATTTCCCAGAGAAATTTAACAAGACCAGGGTTTCTAACCGTCGATAAGAAACCTGGATCTTTCCAGTTGTCCATCTGTGTCATATTGTGCAATTGCTCTGAGAACAGACCAAATTTGGGAGAACGCCGTGCCCTGCATAGAAAATGCTTGAGAAATGAGAAATCTTGCTATCAAATAACATCTTACACAAATTCAAGCTCCTCGAGGGTCCATAACGGGAACACGGTGTAATCAGGGTCTCGCTGCTTCCGCCAATTGTAAAGGCTCGGATTGGGTGATGGACCTTGTACAGGGAAACATCGGGGATAAATCACAAATGGTGGAACCCTCTCCTCCGGACCAAGGTCAAATAGTGACCAAATGAGTGAACCAACACCAGGGGAGGGAAGATCGGAGCCGCATATATATTGTAATGGACGGTAAACACCATCAGTGTAGAAAAGTACATTTTCACCAGCTGCGTGAAGTAGGATGACTTGTCCCATCTTTAGGAGACGGAGAAGTAGGTACCATATGAAAAGAGATTTCCCTAGAACATATGCCTTAGTGAAGACATACGGAAATACACGAAATAATCATACCGATGCCAGGTTGACCCGTGATAATCACTCCTGTCTCTGGGAAGCTCACGGCATTATTCCAAACCAACTTCTCGGCCTCCACATAACAGTCGCGAATCATGAGACTATGGTCTTGAGATGACGGCAGATCAAGATCATCAACCATTGTACCAGAGGGGTTCTCCCCATCGAAGCCCTCA
>QFEO01000909.1:0-22987 GCA_003316615.1 Amanita pseudoporphyria
CGCACCATCAAGTTAGTCCTGATAGGCCCTTCTGGTGTCGGAAAGACCGCCCTACGCGAAAAGGTATGGTTTTGGCCCTGTTCGCGGCGGTGTATTGACCCTTTTCCAGTATATTACCGGCCGCTTCTTTGGCGGCTATCGTGCTACGATCGGGGTTGATTTTAATACAAAAACATTACCTCACCCTAAAAATCCGGATGAGTCGGTCACGCTGCAGATTTGGGTCAATATGCCCGTCTTAATCGTTTCCATCTAACTCGTCCTGTTTCTAACAGGATACTGCTGGGCAAGAGCGTTTCTCCAGCCTTTCAAATGCATTTTTTCGTGGCGCAGATGCCGTGCTTCTCATGTTTGACGTCAATTCCCCTGAAACTATGCAATCTCTCACCAAGTGGTGGATCGACTTTTGCGCTCGCGCCCCGTTAGATGAAGAAGCCGTAGAAGATTTCTGTTGCGTCGTTGTGGGGAACAAGGTTGATATTAGCGTGGAAGAAGACAATGGTGCTCGAGTGACTGACGCAGAAGCTTTGCGATTCCTTGAATGTCTGGTTCCTAGAAACCCGTCCTCTCCTCGCCCAGACGAAAGCTATTTAAATGTATCAGCGCTACCAGAACTCAACAATACCACTACCACTAATTCACTCGCTAATCCGCTCATACTTGTGCAACCACTCGAAGATCCTGATAGTCCAGGAAACCCTCAACGCACCGACTCCATCGCCATCACGTCTCCTCACACTCCCGCAAATAAAACTACCAAACGAGATCCTTCCCGTCTTGATTCCTATACCCCTCTTTTATATGGCGGTACCCTGTCCTCCATCAACTCCGGCATCTCAATATACCACACTCCTTCCTCGTCCCTCCACGAACGGTTCGAGTCGGCGCTTTCGTCTCCACGCTCGTTATCAGTATCCTTGTCTGAAGAACAACAGAACGCCCGAACTGGAAAACGCAGAGGTTCGAATGAGACCACAAGCTCTAACAGCGCGGAAACCCTAACTCCTAGTCGTTTTGCCCGCGAAAATCTTAGGAATAATGCAACAGGAACTGCCGCTTCTGGAATGGCTGTCACCGTTCCAGACGACGACAATGCTGATCCATCCACGTGGCCTTGGACCACACCATTACCACCTTATCGCGGCCCAAAGCTGTTCTTTACATCTGCTAAGACTGGAGAAGGTGTACATGAAGTGTTTGAGTACATCGCTCATCGCGTCGTATGCATGCGGGAGTATGAAGAGCAAGTTGAAGCTAGGCGTCTACACATGCGCGAAAGTAGTTTGGCAGGAACCATTTATTTGCGGTCACCTTACGATGGAAAGGGTCAGAGTGTTAATGGATGGAACTGTTGTTCCGCTTAGAGCATCGTTCGTTGACGTGTTTCTCATTCCAGCTTACAGTACTTTGTTTTCTGTTGTCTAGGAAATACCTTTAGAGGAAGGATGTCAGAGGATGACGAGGAATCGTCGAAACCTCTTAATCGATCTACAAACACGATGTGGACTTTAGTTCGAATACGCAGACATTTAAAACAGATTCAATGTGATACCAATACATTAATCAAGTTGGACTTCAATGGTATTTCCCAGGGATAGCTAAATCCGGATAGATACACCAGCGAGGGTGTTGGCCGTGAGAAGCGGCATGCGTTTGCGCTCGTCTCAAGATCCGGACGAGTTCCACTAGAATTCACCGACCCTAACCGTCTGCTACAACGACAGCTACTTGTTGGCCGCTTGACACTATGTCATGTTTTCTATCGTGCATAGTAATATTTATTCCTTTCCATCAGATTTTTTTGTTTTTTCGTGTGCTTACCCTGATTTTGAGGTGCAAGCTAGGGACGAAACCAGGAGATCACAACCACCGACCTATACGCTTTAATTTCTTGTCGTTGGAACGGCATCTTCACATCTTCAATACTAAAACGCCGTGTTATGAGGAGAATACACGTCCAAGAGTACATTCGTTTGTATTTTGAACTTCCCCCCGACCCTTTGTGTTCTCCGCATGACCCAACGTTTTGGACGTATTGAAATTTTTCACCCCTGATTAAATATAAAGGTTGTCATTCCTTTCTCGATGGAACTCTTACTTACGATAGTACCATGGACTTGTTTTATCATGTCGAGCATGTCAAGTAACATAATAGACGAATACAGTCGTCAGCGGGAAAAGGGAAATCTACGCTGTTGTCAAAATTGCTACCATCAGAAGACAATGCGGCTTTGGCACCCATGGTCAACTTGCGGGATCATGTCAAGAGGCGTGAAGTAGCTAGCGGATGATGTCCTTGCATCATGCTTCTTCACGAAAGCTCTATACAGCTACGAGGCTCGCTTCTCAAGTGAAGCCGAGCATGGGCGCCACAAGTATCCTCGAACAAGAGGTCACAAAGGAGGAATTCACAATGCTGTTGTTGAGCCCGTTAAACAATGTCGTATTGAACGGTGTTCTTCAATACCTCCAGTGTCCGTGTCAGTTAATTTCGGAATTCTCACGCCTCATACAAAATAGAGACAGTCCTGGCGAGGATGCTCGTTTATCTGGTGTATATACCTCGAAACTATTTTCCAATTTAGCCGAGTTATTTACTTAACAGCAACTTGCAGCACCATGATCCGTGGCAGGCGTGGGTAAGGTGGGAGTTTTCAATTCAATTGGGCTCGACAACGCGCCATAACTCGTGGTATAGCAAAGCTAACAAAAAAAAAAACAGGACTTTTGTGCGGTGGACGTTTTTGCTTGCGGCCGCAGATGATTCTCCAAAGAGGACACGATTACTAATCAGGATCTCTAAGGCCTGAGTTGACAAACGGACAACAACTCCTATTGGACACCGAAAACATATAAAACCTGGTCGGTTTTTGAGTATTATCTGCAGAACCGACTTTCGTTTCTACTCTACTCCGGACTACCTGAGCATTGTATGTTGGCCACTAGCTTGTTCCTCATTATCAACTCACTCATACTTTTCGAAGACTATCGAGATGTCAGAATACTCAATCACCATTACAGTCGAGAAAGAGTCCTTAGCGACTTTCTTGGCCGGTAAATATCACCTCGCCATCGTTAGGGACTTGGACGATTCTGGCAAAACTGAACGTGGAAATATCGTTTTTGCTTCCTTCGGTCCAGACCCATATGATCAGAACAAGCTATCTGCTACTCAGACGGTTAAGTGGAAGGAAGATTATTCAGTTTACGCAACGTTAGACGGTTTCAAAGTGAGTACATATATTCGCTAGATGTGCCCTCAATCGTTTAACACGCATAATCATGTAGGATGGCCTTGAGGTCAGTACAGGCTCTGAAGTCGTAGGTATCCTGCGTGGCCAGACCGCCGATATCCTAGTCGAAGAGACCAAAGTCACGGGGAATCTCGATAACAGCAAGCCTCTTCATGTTATCAACCATTGGAATAAAAAAGCCCACATTGTCGTCGCGTGCAAGAACTCGCAGAGCCCAGATCCCATCCCCCACTACATCTCTCAAGTGCGTATCCTGGGCAACGTCAGCAAGCTCACCCCGGTCCAATCTTTTACCGTCTTTTTCAACGTCAATGTGACGACCAAGTCTATGACTGACTATTCCAAAACCACGTGTGGCCACTTCCGGTTCGCACCGGGGAAAACAAGTTGCAAGGTCCACTACGATGGTAAAAACCCGGACGAATTGCAGTGGGCTGCGGTCGAGAATGTTGAAAAGATTGTATAATTGGTTATGATAGTACTTGGTTGTGAAGCGTTGAAGTTGTAGTCCAATACGATGTTCAGTCAATGTGAACTTTTTGTGATCTCTTATAACTTCTAGTTTGTGCTTGCACTCATGAACTCCAGCACATCGAGCAGGGCAACACTTCAGAAGGATATGTGTTGTGGATTACTGAGGTGAGTGGCTCATGGTTATGAGTTGACAACAATATGACCTCCCTTCGGTTTGAAACCACTGTTAAGTCACTTTGGCCTTATCTATCCCTATAACAAGTCCTTGTATCTTCCATTTTAGGTACGTGGACCGGCTGAGGGTGGGGGTGCTATATTGCATGCCAGCGGCATTTACGGATTCAATTCAGTAAACGATGTAACATGGACAAGAAAAATATAAATAAAAGTGTGAAATGAAACCATGTCTATTAATGAATATGCCGGACAAAACGATGGCTATTCTAATGAATGGGTATGGCTTGTTGTGATGGAAGGGCGGGTTCTGCGGGTGGCTCTGCTACAATTACAGGGAGATGGGTGGGCAGGTTTGGGGTTAGTTCGTCTGCAAGGGCAGCACCAGCAGGGAAGCAGTCCCGGATGGTGAAGGAAGGCTAATGACTTCGCATGCGAGGCATAGTATGCTCAAGGATGGGCGAAGGAGGAAAGGGGGTCGTAGCTGCTAGGCGAAGAGGTGGCAGGTATATCGTTGGGTGGGGGTACGAAAAATTGGTAGTAGGCCGTCGAGTCCCCACCTGTAAAATAGTAGGGCCGCCCGGCCCTTTTTGCGCTATAAAATGACGGCGGACGGTGGGTCTGTGAGGCATTCCCCCGTACCGTACGGGCCACATACTGTCCGCGGAAACGACTGCGGTGGACGGACGCATCCTAGCGTGAGGAAGGCGGTTGGTGATTGGCAGGCGCCAACCTGGCATTGGTATTAGACAGCAAACAGCCTCTCACTAATGGTACTCTATTGTCGCCAATGGTACAACTCTAGGCGTTAGTGGTGACTCAAGAGAAATGGTAGGCTCGTTTCCGCGTTTTCACCCGACGACCCAGCTAAACTGACTCCTCCCTGACTGCGAGAATGGCGGACACAGGGGGTCTGTGGAAGTTCATGCGCGTGTGGTAGTGTTCCCAAAACTATCCACACATGTACAGGGAAGAGCACAAGGAGCGGTAAGATCATGGGATAGTCCTGTGGGATCTGCCGACGGAGGGGAACAGGCTGCGGCCGAGGAGGTGACACACGTCTTTTCCTTATCGTCCTCGCAATGGTCCTGTCTGCAGGGGGTTTAACATAAGCTGACCACCAGGAGGTATTGAGGCTAGTCTTTCAGGATATTCGAGCATGGAACATTCGAAAACAAAGGACGACTGCAAGCATCCGACATTTCATACCAAGGACTACACGAACCAGTGAACTCGGTTATCCTCGGCACCCTAGTGCCTCATATGCTGTCCGAGGGTCCGTTCGACTTAAAAAGTTATCGGTAGCAAAAGATCCATCCGATCTAGGATTTCCGGAGACGTACGTTATCGTCTTCTGTGCTGAATGCCCCACCGAAGCGAGCCCCCCACACTCTGAATCGCGCGCGGCCTGCCTATTCGGTAGAGCTTGGATCAACACAGCCTTTCTTCGCCCCCATATCAAGTCTGGTTGGGCTAGGACACCCCGGTGTTATTTTCATTCTAGAGCACGCACTGAAAGGGATGAGCACAGGGGACACAGTAGCAGTTTCACGCGAGAACGCAAACCGAACTCGCAGTCGCTTCCTAAAGAGGTTTTTAAATGCTCTGGAAAGAAGGATGCAGTAATCTCAGGTGCCTAGGGGCAGCAACGTTGAGGATGTTTGTTTGGTGGTGAGCACCAGACGCTAAAGCCGTCGAGCCGCGGCTGCCGAGCCATCAAATTTCAAAACCTGAGCTGAGCCGGGACCCTAGGCCGCAGCCTTGCAGTCAACATGACGCGACACCTGTAAAGTAAAGCCTGCCACGTTGATTATATCTGTTCTGCCAAGTAATTCACCCCTTACATGCTTGAGATCCAATTTGAGTACTACACGTGTATGATTAAATAATGTGTTCGCAAACTGAAATAATCAATCTAGAGGCATACTTTCTCCTTGAGCTTTCCAAGTATCCTTTTATCCTTCCAGCTTCTGGTAGACAAATTATCGTCTAATGTTTGTTAGCAGCCAGTAGCAATTAGATGAGAATATTTATAAACGTACTTACATATTGCTTTCGTTTATTTGCTAGGATTGCCTTTGGCTCATCCGCCATTGCTACTAAAAAGCGCCTGGTCCTATATCGCTCTCAGGTTCGTCTGGCCTTTTTCCATATCAGCCTCTCCTTCACACTTAATCAGTCATAACACTAAATTTGTCTTGCTAAGCCCGAAATACAACAGGTTGGTTTGTGTCTACTGTGAACATACCCCATATCCCTTCGTCTGCTTCTAAATTATTCAACTTCACCCTGTTATTGCCTCCGTAGCTCGACGGTACATCGGCTAATTTACCTTTCACGGAGGCGTGCAGAATTGCATTATCGAGCTTTCGTTTATTCCCGCGCAGACCCTTCCCATGAAACGCTTGTGTTGCTTTCCAAATGGATAGGAGTGCGAAGCTGTCATGGATCTCTAGCCGCGTATTATCCAGGAATATCACCCGCAATCCTGAGTAACAGCTTTAGCGCGTTAACCACTGTAACTTTCGCCACAGAACAGCTCGTGGGGACAGCCTTTTTCGAACGAGATGGAGTGGGATTCGGAGTTGGGGCTGCTACTTCAGTAGCAGGGTTGGCGGTGGGCGATGCCACGTCAGTTGCAGGATGATCTGTGAGAGGTTGACTCGCAAGAGATGGAGCAGGATTCGGACTTGAGGTCCCCGACGGCTGTTGCTGGATCAGACCGGGGTTCGACGAAGAGGGCTGCGATCCTGCGGACTTGCGCTTTCCCCCCAGCTTCTTGGACACTGAAGATACCTTTCAAGATATGAATTTCCGCATGATGGTTCAGAACAAGGTAGAACACGAGGCGATGATAAGATGATATTGAACTCGTGACCAATCCCCATTTTGGAAATTGGTACTCCTGCACGTTATCCGCCCGTATTTGGGTCATATATGCAAAAGCTGGTGCGTCCAAGGTGCGTCGGTGACTCGTGGATCTCTGCCGTTGTAGAGAAGCCACTGTGCTTGTCAAGGAGCCTGCGCTGACTCGCCACTCGGCAGACACGTCCATCTCCGCACGCACTTCACTGCCACCATCGATGAATGCTCCTTCAAACTTCACGCCCTAACTCCATTCAATTTTTTCGACCCGCACTTCGCCGTCGATGAGCTGGTAGACGTAGGTCACGACGATGGGGCCTTGGATGTCGAGTAGTGCAAAGGAGGGTGTTGGGTCGCTAGTTTAGGTGGTAAGAGGGGATTAGATGATACGGTATAGTTTGTAGATCTAGTGTGTACATACGTCGGACATTGTTGCGGACCCTGGTTGACGAAGAATCGGTGATCGTATTCTACCACTTCGGATCTGTCATGTTATTATGTATGCGCTGTCAGAGGACTATCCCGCCCCGAATAAAAAAGAAGACGCCGGTTGGCGCTTATGCACGGGTGTGCCCAGAAATGAGAGCGTCAACGTCCATTTGGCGAGCGATGCTGCAGAGAGAGTCCAAATCTCTATTTGGAACGGCTTGGTATCCATGGATAATGCCTAGCCTGATAGGACCATGCGTCACAGTAGTAAACGATGGAAAGGCGAGTGTCTACAACAGCGTTTAGTGCATCATGTACATTAGGAGAATCTCCCACCATCTGAGGGAGGCGGGTGAACAGGTTTGGGATTAGACGTTCGTCCTCGCAATGGTCCCGTCCGTGGGGTAGTGTTGTGATGGTGCTCGCGTGACTGACGCGGAAGCCTTGCGATTCCTTGAATGTCTCTGTTCCCAGAAACCCGTCCTCTCCTCGCCCAGACGAAAGCTATTTAAATGTATCAGCGCTACCAGAACTCAACAATACCACCACTAATTCACTCACTAATCCGCTCGTACTTGTGCAACCACTCGAAGATCCTGATAGTCCAGGAAACCCCCAACGCACCGACTCCATCGCCATCACGTCTCCTCACACTCTCGCAAATAAAACCATCAAACGAGATCCTTCCCGTCTTGATTAATGATTCCTATACCCCTCTTTTATATGGCGGTACCCTGTCCTTTATCAACTCCGGCATCTCAATATACCACACTCCTTCCTCGTCCCTCCACGAACTGTTCGAGTCGGCTCTTTCGTCTCCACGCTCGTTATCAGTATCCTTGTCTGAAGAACAACAGAACGCCCGAACTGGAAAACGCAGAGGCTCGAATGAGACCACAAGCTCTAATAGCGCGGAAACCCTAACTCCTAGTCGTTTTGCCCACGAAAATCATACGAATAGTGCAACAGGAACCACCACTTCTGGAATGGCTGACACCGTTCCCGACGATGACAATGCTGATCCATCCACGTGGCCTTGGACCACACCGTTACCGCCTTATCGTGGCCCAAAGCTGTTCTTTACATCTGCTAAGACTGGAGAAGGTGTACATGAAGTGTTTGAGTACATCGCCCATCGCGTCGTATGCATGCGGGAGTATGAAGAACAAGTTGAAGCTAGGCGTCTACACATGTGCGAAAGTAGTTTGGCAGGAACTATTTATTTGCGGTCACCTTACGATGGAAAGGGTCAGAGTTTTAATAGATGGAGCTGTTGCTCCACTTAGGGTATCGTTCGTTGACGTGTTTCTCATTCCAGCTTACAGTACTTTGTTTTCTGTTGTCTAGGAAATACCTTTAGAGGAGGGATGTCAGAGGACGACGAGGAACCGTCGAAACTTTTGCAGTGCCTCTTAATCAATCTACAAACACAATGTGGACTTGAGAATACGCAGACATTTGAAACAGATTCTGACGGAAACGTCAATGTGATATTGATACATTAATCAAGTTGGACTTCAATGGTATTTTCCAGGGATAGCTAAACTTGGATAGATACACCAGCCCCAGAACATTTTGCCCCGAGGGTGTTGGCCGTGAGAAGCGGCATACGTTTGCGCTCGTCTCAAGATCCGGACGAGTTCCACTAGAACTCGCCGACTTTAACGGACTGCTACAACGACGGCTACTTGTTGGCCGCTTGACACTATGTCATGTTTTCTATCGTGCATAGTAATATTTATTCCTTTCCATCAGATTTTTTTGTTTTTTCGTGTGCTTACCCTGATTTTGAGGGACGAAACCGGGAGATCACAACCACCGACCTATACGCTTTAACTTCCTGTCGTTGGAGCGGCATCTTCACATCTGCAATACTAAAACGCCGTGTTATGAGGAAAGTACACGTGAGTCCAAGAGTACATTCGTTTGTATTTTGAACTTCCCCCCGACCCTTTGTGTTCTCCGCATGACCCAACGTTTTGGACGTATTGAAATTTTTCACCCCTGATTAAATATAAAGGTTGTCATTCCTTTCTCGATGGAACTCTTACTTACGATAGTACCATGGACTTGTTTTATCATGTCGAGCATGTCAAGTAACATAATAGACGAATACAGTCGTCAGCGGGAAAAGGGAAATCTACGCTGTTGTCAAAATTGCTACCATCAGAAGACAGTGGGGCTTTGGCACTCACGGTTAACTTACGGGATCATGTCAAGAGGCGGTAAGTAGCTAGCGGATGATGTCCCTGCATCATGCTTCTTCACGAAAGCTCTATACAGCTACGAGGCTCGCTTCTCAAGTGAAGCCGAGCATGGGCGCCACAAGTATCCTCGAACAAGAGGTCACAAAGGAGGAATTCACAATGCTGTTGTTGAGCCCGTTAAACAATGTCGTATTGAACGGTGTTCTTCAATACCTCCAGTGTCCGTGTCAGTTAATTTCGGAATTCTCACGCCTCATACAAAATAGAGACAGTCCTGGCGAGGATGTTCATTTATCTGGTGTATATACCTCGAAACTATTTTCCAATTTAGCCGAGTTGTTTACTTAACAGCAACTTGCAGCACCATGATCCGTGGCAGGCGTGGGAGAGGTAGGAGTTTTCAATTCAATTGGGCTCGATAACGCGCCATAACTCGTGGTACAGCAAAGCTAACAAAAAAAAATAGGACTTTTGTGCGGTGGACGTTTTTGCTTGCGGCCGCAGATGATTCGCCAAAGAGGACACGATTATCAGGATCTCTAAGGCCTGAGTTGACAAACGGACAACGACTCCTATTGGACACCGAAAACATATAAAACCTGGTCGGTTTTTGAGTATTATCTGCAGAACCGACTTTCGTTTCTACTCTACTCCGGACTACCTGAGCATTGTATGTTGGCCACTAGCTTGTTCCTCACTAACAACTCACTCATACTTTTCGAAGACTATCGAGATGTCAGAATACTCAATCACCATTACAGTCGAGAAAGAGTCCTTAGCGACTTTCTTGGCCGGTAAATATCACCTCGCCATCGTTAGGGACTTGGACGATTCTGGCAAAACTGAACGTGGAAATATCGTTTTTGCTTCCTTCGGTCCAGACCCATATGATCAGAACAAGCTATCTGCTACTCAGACGGTTAAGTGGAAGGAAGATTATTCAGTTTACGCAACGTTAGACGGTTTCAAAGTGAGTACATATATTCGCTAGGTGTGCCCTCAATCGTTTAACACGCATAATCATGTAGGATGGCCTTGAGGTCAGTACAGGCTCTGAAGTTGTAGGTATCCTGCGTGGCCAGACCGCCGATATCCTAGTCGAAGAGACCAAAGTCACGGGGAATCTCGATAACAGCAAGCCTCTTCATGTTATCAACCATTGGAATAAAAAGGCCCACATTGTCGTCGCGTGCAAGAACTCGCAGAGCCCAGATCCCATCCCCCACTACATCTCTCAAGTGCGTATCCTGGGCAACGTCAGCAAGCTCACCCCGGTCCAATCTTTTACCGTCTTTTTCAACGTCAATGTGGCGACCAAGTCCATGACTGACTATTCCAAAACCACGTGTGGCCACTTCCGGTTCGCACCGGGGAAAACAAGTTGCAAGGTCCACTACGATGCTAAAAACCCAGACGAATTGCAGTGGGCTGCGGTCGAGAATGTTGAAAAGATTGTATAATTGGTTATGATAGTACTTGGTTGTGAAGCGTTGAAGTTGTAGTCCAATACGATGTTCAGTCAATGTGAACTTTTTGTTGTGATCTCTTATAACTTCTAGTTTGCGCTTGCACTCCTGAACTCCAGCACATCGAGCAGGGCGACACTTCAGAAGGATATGTCTTGTGGATTACTGAGGTGCGAGCCACTCATGGCTCATGGTTATGAGTTGACAACAATAAGACCTCCCTTCGGTTTGAAACCACTGTTAAGTCACTTTGGCCTTCTCTATCCCTATAACAAGTCCTCGTGTCTTCCATTTTAGGTACATGGACCGGTTGAGGGTGGGGCCGCTACATTGTATGGCATTTACGGATTCAATTCGGTAAACGGTGACAAGAAAAATATAAATAAAAGTGTGAAATGAAACCATGTCTATTAATGAATATGCCGGACAAAGCGATGGCTATTCTAATGAATGGGTATGGCTTGTTGTGATGGAAGAGCGCTGCGGGCGGATCTACTACAATTACAGGGAGGTGGGTGGGCAGGTTTGGGGTTAGTTCGTCTGCAAGGACAGCACCAGCAGGGAAGCAGTCCCGGATGGTGAAGGAAGGCTAATGACTTCGCAAGCGAGGCATAGTATGCTCAAGGATGGGTGAAGGAGGAAACGGGATTGTAGCTGCTAGGTGAAGAGATGGCGGGTATATCGTTGGGTGGGAGTACGAAAAATTGGTAGTAGGCCGTCGAGCCCCCACCTGTAAAATAGTAGGGCCGGGCGGCCCTTTTTGCGCTATAAAATGACGGCGGACGGTGGGTCTGTGAGACATTCCCGCATACCGTACGGGCCGCATATCGTCCGCGGAAACGACTGCGGTGGGTGGACCCATCCTCGCGTGAGGAAGGTGGTTGGTGGTTGGCAGGCGCCAACCTGGCGTTGGTATTAGACGGCAAACAGCCTCTCACTGATGGTGTTCCATTGTCGCCAACAGTACAACTCTAGGCGTTAGTGGTGACTCAAGAGAAATGGTAGGCTCGTTTCCGCGTTTTCACCCAACGACCCAGCTAAACTGACTCCTCCCTGACTACGAGAATGGCAGACACAGGGGTCTGTGGAAGTTCATGCGCGTGTGGTAGTGTTCCCAAAACCATCCACACATGTACAGGGAAGATCACAGGGAGCGGGAAGATCATGGGATAGTTCAAAGCTCCTGTTAGTTCTGTCGACAGAGGAGAAGAGGCTGAGGCCAAGGAGGTGACACACGGTCTTTCCTTGTCGTCCTCACAATGGTCCTGTTTGTAGGGGGTTTGACATGAGTGAAATCCTAACCGCCACGAGATACCGAGGCGAGTCTTTCAGGAGATCCAAGCATGGAATATCTATAAAAAAAAGCACGACTGCAAGCATCCGACACCTAGAGTCCCTCAAACCTAACAGAAAGATTAGTTTCGGTGAAGCCTCGAGGTGCATGGATATATGTAGAGCCGTCTCCTTACCAACAAGACACAATACATAGCCTCAACTTTCCTGCCACGGAGGCTTAAATTTGCTGTAAAATGCCGGAAACCAATTAAGGTACTTTCACACTCACGCGTAAGTTTTGGTGGGTTCGAACTAGAGGAACGACGCATCGGGGGTGGTTCAGCCATAGGCCCTGAAGCGAACGAGTAGCGAAACGAGACTGGTTTTTTCGGGTGAAATCGTATCAGGAACACTTAGCTACAGCGATTCGTTCTCACTCACTGGTAGCAAGGATCTTCATAAATGATTATGTGGATGTATGTGATTGGAGATTGATTCAACCAGTATTCCAAGATGAACATCCATGTCAGCTTTTTCGATTCATCAATCTCCTCGAGTCTGAGGTGGTGAACAGATTCCTCATCGTGAGTACTGAGATCAATGTTGACCTGTCGGGGTATGAGTAAGCCATACATACCATTTCATATTGTGACTTATCGATGGCTCTCACCTTCCACAGTTCCAGAGTATGAGGATCAATGCCCTTTAGAGCACTTAATTCTCGCTTCTTTGCTACCTCTTCCTTCAAGTTGCTAACACCGTACAATCCCGCCCCACGGTAACTAAAAATACAATAGGCTCGCCTTCGATGAGACCAATAAGCCTGCGAGAGCTGTCCTGGCCCGGGACTGAGGTATCAAGCACGGTGCTTGGGAAGGGACTGGCTTCGGGTTAGGACGGTGCGTCTGGAACTGTTGGAATATGGGCGAGAGAGAGCCCAGTGCCTTAGACATAGCGTCTTATATACTATCTGTCTCCCTTCTAGTTCGCTCTGGTCATACCTTGTCGCCCAGTTGCCAATCCACTCGGCTATCAACCACCCATCGTGGAGTAGAACGACGTTAAGGCAACGTTCTTAGGTCTAAAAAATGGTCCTGGGTGAAGTCCAAGAAACCCCCAACGCACCGACTCCATCGCCATCATGTCTTCTTACACTCCCACAAACAAGACCACCAAACGGGATCCTTCCCATCTTGATTCCTATGCCCCTCTTTTATATGGCGGTACCCTGTCCTCTATCAACTCCGGCATCTCAATATACCACACTCCTTCCTAGTCGCTCCACGAACGGTTCGAGTCGGCGCTTTCGTCTCCACGCTCGTTATCAGTATCCTTGTCTGAAGAACAACAGAACGCCCGAACTGGAAAACGCAGAGGCTCGAATGAGACCACAAGCTCTAACAGCGCGGAAACCCTAACTCCCAGTCGCTTTGCCCGCGAAAACCTTACGAATAGTGCAACAGGAACCACTACTTCTGGAATGGCTGTCGCCGTTCCCGACGATGACAATGTTGATTCATCCACGTGGCCTTGGACCACACCTTATCGTGGCCCAAAGCTGTTCTTTACATCTGCTAAAACTGGAGAACTTGAAGGTGTACATGAAGTGTTTAAGTACATCCCTCATCGCGTCGTATGGGTGTGGGAGTATGAAGAACAAGTTGAAGCTAGGTGTCTACACATGCGCGAAAGTAGTTTGGCAGGAACTATTTATTTGCGGTCACCTTACGATGGAAAGGGTCAGAGTTTTAATAGATGGAGCTGTTGCTCCACTTAGGGTATCGTTCGTTGACGTGTTTCTCATTCCAGCTTACAGTACTTTGTTTTCTGTTGTCTAGGAAACACCTTTAGAGGAGGGATGTCAGAGGACGACGAGGAACCATCGAAACTTTTGCAGCGCCTCTTAATCGATCTACAAACACGATGTGGACTTGAGTTCGAATACTCAGACATTTGAAACAGATTCTGACGAGCTGGACTTCAATCCCATTCATGGTATTTGCTGGGGATAGATAGATACCGGCTCCAGAACATTTTGCATCCAAGATACCGAAGGTGTTGGTCGTGCGCGTGAGAAGCGGCATGCGTTTGCGCTCGTCTCAAGATCCGGACGAGTTTCACTAGAACTCGCTGACCTTACGGGTCTGCTACATCGACCACCACTTGTTGGCCGCTTGACACTATGTCATGTTTTCTATCGTGTATAGTAATATTTATTCCTTTCCATCAGATTTTATTGTTTTTTCGTGTGCTTACCCTGATTTCGAGGTGCAAGCCAGGGACGAAACCGGGAGATCACAACCACCGACCTATACACTTTCATTTCTTGTCGTTGATCCCGGATCGCATCTTCACATCTTCGATACTAAAATGCTGTGTTGTGAGGAGAATACATGTCCAAGGGTATATTTTGAACTTCCCCCTCTGACCCTTTGTGATATGTGTTCTCCGCATGACACAACGTTTTGGACGTATTGAAAATTTCCACCCTTGATTAAATATAAAGGTTGTCATTCCTTTCTCGATGGAATTCTTACTTACGATAGTACCATGGGCTTGTTCGAGCATGTTAAGTAATATACATAATGGCCGAATACAGTCGTCAGAAGTGAGGAGAAATCTACGCCATCAGAAGACAGTGCGACTTTGGCACTCCCCTTTCACTCATGGCTAAATTACGAGATTACGTCAAGGGGCGTGAAGGAGCCAGCGGATGATGTCCCTGCATCATGCTTACGCTTCACGCAAAGTACCATACAGCTACGAGGCAAGGCGCGGCTGGCACAAGCATCCTCCGGAACAAGAGGTCACGAAGGTGAAATTCGCAGTGCTGTTGAATCTGTGCAACGACGCTATGTTTCTATTGAACTGATTCGGACTTGAGGCCTGTCGATAAAATAAGGGCTGTCGAAGGTGAGCTCGTAGGATAGGAGGCAAGACTCCTTGGTGTAATTGAAGACATGCAGGTTAAGGAGAATTCGACATCGGGCAGAACTCGATGATGTTCTATGTCCGAGGCCATAGTGGAATGAAACGGCGTTTGTTCGGTTGGTTGTCAAGCCCAGGGTGAAAGTTCCTGCCTTTACAGATCGTGGCGAGGCGCTCTTCGATCCATCTCAATCCATGAATGCTTTTACCTCACTACTCCCGTTCTCATTAACAAAATTTGGAAAATTCTACTCAACCCTGTGCCTGGCAGGAGTGTTGTGATTTGTGAGTTACCCAATACTCTTCGCTTGCCACTGCCAGAAACCGTGCTGGACACGATGGGCGCCGTGAGTTCTCCGCCAATCATGTCGTCTGTGTTAGTTTTTGGAATTCTCACGCCTCGTTCAAACCATCATCCGATAGAGAATAACAGTCCTGGTGAGGATGTTCATTTGTCCGGTGTATGTACCTCGAAACTATTTTCCAATTTAGCCAAGTTATTTACTTAACAGCAACTTGCAGCACCATGATCCGTGGCAGGCGTGGGTAAGGTGGGAGTTTTCAATTCAATTGGGCTCGACAACGCGCCATAACTCGTGGTACAGCAAAGCTAACAAAAAAAAAACAGGACTTTTGTGCGGTGGACGTTTTTGCTTGCGGCCGTAGATGATACACCAAAGAGACACGATTGTCAGAAAGCCTAAGGCCTGAGTTGACGAACGGACAACCCCGATTGGACAGTGAAAACATATAAAACCTGGTCGGTTTTTGAGTACTATCAGCAGACCAATCTTTCGTTTCTACTCTACTCCAGACTACCTGAGCATTGTATGTTGGTCACAAGTTTGTTCCTTGCCACCAACTCACTCATACTTTTTGCAGACCATCGAGATGTCAGAATATTCAATTACCATTTTGATCGAGCGACGGACCTTGGCGATTTTCTCGGCCGGTGGATATCACCTCGCCATTGTTAGGGATTTGGATGATGCTGGCAAAACTGAACGTGGAAATATCGTTTTTGCTTCCTTCAGTCCAGACAGGCTATTCCCCATGCAGACAATTAGGTGGAAGGAAGACTATTCAGTCTATGCAACGGAAGAAGGTTTCAAAGTGAGTACATATATTCGCTAGATATCCCCTCAACCGTCTAACATGCATAATCACGTAGGATGGCCTTGAGGTCAGTACAGGCTCTAAAATCGTAGGCATCCAGCGTGGCCAGACTGCCGATATCCTGGCCAATGAGACCAAAGTTACGGGGGATCTCGATAGCAGCAAGCCTCTTCATGTTATCAACCATTGGAGGAATAACGCCTGTATTGTTGTCGCGTGCAAGAACTCAGAGAGCCCAGATGATCCTGTCCCCCACTACATCTCTAAAGTGCGCGCCTTGGGCACCGTCAGCAAGCTCTCCCCGGCCCAATCTTTTACCGTTTATTTCGACCTCAATGTGAAGACCAAGTCCATGACTGACTACTCCCAGACCCCACGTGGCCACTTCCGATTCGTACCGGGGAAAACAAGTTGCAAGGTCAGCATCGATAGTAACAAACCAGACGAATTGCAGTGGGCTGCGGTCGAGAATGTTGAAAAGATTGTATAATTGGTTATGATAGTATTTGGTTGTGAAGCATTGAAGTTGTAGTCCAATACGATGTTCAGTCAATGTGAACTTTTTGTTGTGATCTCTTATGTTTGTGCTTGCACTCATGAACTCCAGCACATCGAGCAGGGCAACACTTCAGAAGGATGTGTTGTGGATTACTGAGGTGCGAGCCATGAGTGGCTCACCGTTATGAGTTGACAACAATAAGACCTTCCTTCGGTTTGAAATCACTGTTGAGTCACTTTGGCCTTCTCTTATCCCTATAACAAGTCCTCGTGTCTTCCATTTTAGGTGCGTGGCATTTACGGATTCAATTCAGTAAACGAAGTAACACGGACAAGGTAAATATAAACGAAAGTGTGAAACAGGATCATGCCTATCAATGGGCAAAGTGGTGGCTGCCCCAACGAATGGGTATAGCTTGTTGCGATGGAAGGGCAGGTGAGGAAGGTAGCTCTTACAGGGAGGCGGGTGAGCAGGTTTGGGGTCAGTCGATCTGCAAGGGCAGTGCCAGCAGGGAAGCAGTTCCGGATAGTGAAGGAAGGCTAATGGCTCTGCATGCGAGGCATAGTATGCTCAAGAATGGGTGGAAGACTCGGAGGAAAGGGGATTGTAGCTGCTAGGTGAAGAGATGGCGTGTATGCCTTCAAATGGGTGGGAGTATGAAAAAGTAATAGACTTGGGCGTTTTCGACGGCCTAACTAAACTGGCGAGAATGGCGGACACGGGGTTCCTGCTTGGTGCCGAGCGTGTGGTAGTGTTCTCAAAACCATCCACGCACGTGACGGGGAAGAGGCGGGGTTCGTCCTCGCGATGATCCTGTCCGTGGGGGTAGTGCTGTGACGGCTCACTGGCTGAGCGGTCTGCGTAAGCTTCTTCCAATTGGCTGTGATTCTCACTCCCTCACGTAGTTGCTGCAACATCACGCGTAGATGCCGTGCATACACCACCCTTCCATATGTTTGTGTCAAGCCGTTCTACTTCTCGAAGCAAGACCTCACTGCGGACGGGATGCTGACAATCATGAGATGCGACAATACAGAGGTAATCGGTCATTTACTAACTCGCGCAGATACAGCTGCTCACAGCACACCAGATGGTTCCCCTGTACATGCATCCCGCGCTTATCATATGGGCGTGGATGCATTCAACTACCGAGGTGAGTCGGTGATCTGGCGTCTTTCTTGTTACTGATGAGAACCAGAGTTCAAGCGCCAGATCAACGCCGAGAAACTGAATCCAATGTAAAAGGCAATGATTAAGCTTCGCCTCAATATCTTTCTCCCTTCCTCGACCGTGAGCACAACATCATTACGTATTGGTCGGGACCTCATTGTTTTTTTCATACTTAGGTCTAACACTGGCAGCGGCGGTCTTGTTCGGCATCACCCTAGGCTTGTTCATGCAATGGGAATCGGTAGTGTGGCAAGATTATTGGTATGTCTTACTGAATTTATTCACTCAGAATTATCCTGATTCGCATCGTAGTCCTCGGCTCACAAGTACCTCACAAACAGCGGCACTGCCCATCCCACACGGTCGATCTCAAGCATCATCTGCCTGCAGCGACATCTTGCCACACGTATAATCATTGCCACCCAGGTAGGTCATCGCCGTCCCATTGTGATGTGTCCGCTGTGCTCACTGCATGTCCAGGAGCCTACAGTCATCCCTCCCACCATTCTCAACATCGCATCTTTCATCGTCTGTCATCGCTTCACCTCGCCATCGTAGTACACACACCTCGCATGACATGTGTCTGCAGGTGATGACGCAGAGACAGCACAGTGGTTTCAAGGTGTTTGGCCCTCCTGACGGAACTCCATGCAGCTACTCGGCAGAGGCTACCTGAAACTGCGAGTCCGTCCGTGCTTGACCCCGGATGACGTGTATCGTTGCTCAACATCGGGCGAACTCCGCCCAGAATTGATTGCGAGATCCAAATTGTCGACATGCTCCTGACTCTGGTAAGTAATTACCTTCCAACTCAATGGGAGTTGCTGCACACAGCTCACCAGGGGCTGCTGCAAACACATGTACTGTCTATACCGTTCCTGAAAGATACATCAAATGACCATGCAATTCCATCCGTAGTAGTCCCACACAGTGAGAACTCTGTGAATGAAGTACTGCCACCACCTACAAATAACCCCTGAGCTGCTCCAGCACATCTTGAGTACCTCATTGAATGGCTTCAGCGCAATGGCGGCATGAACACACCTCTGAGTCTGAATGATACAGTGGAATCTGATGCTTGAGGGGGCTGAGGCAGAAGGAGCTCAAGGTTCTTGGCAAGGAGAGAACAATATGCTCACTTCATCCAGGACCATTTTTCTGGACCTAAGAACATTACCTTAATGTTGTTCTACTGCATGGTTGGTGGTTGATAGCTGAGTAGTGAACTAGAAGGGAGACAAACAGTATATAAGACACTGGGCCCTCTCTTGCCCTTACACCAACAGTTCCAGATGCACTACCCTAACCTGAAGCCAGTCCATTCCCAACTGCCATACCTGACACCCCAGTCCTGGGCCAGGACAGCTCTTGCATACTTATTTGCCTCATTGAAGGCAAGCCTACCATATTTTTGGTTACTGTGGGGTGGGGTTGTGTGGTTAGTGACTTGAAGGAAGAGGTAGCAAAGAAGCAAAAATTAAGTGATCTAAAGGGCATTGATCCTCCCACTCTGGAACTGTGGAAGGTGAGTGCCATTGACAAGTCACAATATGAAATGATATGGCTTACTCATGCTCCAACAGGTCAACATTGATCTTAGTACTCATGATAAGGAATCTGTTCACCACCTCAGACTTGAGGAAATTGATGAATTGAAAAAGCTGACATGGATGCCCATCTTGGAATATTGGTTAGATCAACCTCCAATCACATACATCCACATAATTGTGAAGATCCCTGCTACCAGTGAGTAGAATGAATCTCCATAGCTAGGTGTTCCTGATACAATTTCACTTGAAAAACTGGTCTTGTTTCATGACTTGTTTGCCTCAGGGCCTATAGCTGAACCACCCCTGATGTGTCATTCATCTAGTTTGAACCCACCAAAACCTACACATGAGTGTGAAAGTACCTTAAGTTATCTTTGGAAATTGGAATTTAATTGGTCTCTGGAATTTTACAGCAAATTTAAGCCTCTGTACAAAGGAGACTGCTCTACATACATCTATGTACCTTGAGGCTGAAACTAATCTTTCTGTTAGGTTTGAGGGACTCTAGGTACCAGATGCTTGCAGTTGTCCTTTTTTTTTTGGATGTTCCATGCTTGGATCTCCTAAAAGACTTGCCTCAGTATCTCATGGTAGTCAGGAATCTACTTATGTCAAACCCCCTACAGATGAACCATTGTGAGAATGACAAGAAAAGAATGTGTGTCACCTCAGCCTCAGCCTCTTCCTCTCTGTCAACATAACCCACAGGAGCTTTGAACTATCCCATGACATTCCTGCTCTTTGTGTCCTCCTCTGTCACATGTGTGGATGGTTTTGGGAACACTTGGCAAGTATGGACTTCCACAGACCCTGTGTCCACTATTCTTGCAGCTGGAGAGGAGTCAGTTTACAATGGATGAAAATGCACAAATGAATTCCTACCATTTCTTGTGAATCATCACCAAGACCTATCATTGTATCATTGGTGACAATAGAATATCCTTTTCTCTGTTATTGAGAGCCATTTACTATCTAGTATTCCATTATCATATCAATGCCAAGCACCTTCCAATCACCAAGCACCTTCCTCACATGAAGATGTGTCTGTCCACTGTGGTTGTTTCTGCAGATGGTATGTGGCCTGTACACTACACAGGAATTTCTTACAGACCCACCACCTGCCAATCATCCAAGAACAGCAGAAACACTGGAATTGATAACACAAGGACATTGGTGGCCAAAAATGAAACAAGACATAGAAAAATACATACAGGGATGCCCTGAATGCTAAGAAATAAAATACTCAAGAGCAGAAAGGAATATGCAATTAAAGCCCAATGAAATACTGAATGAGCTACAGTACACCATTAATATGGACTTAGTGGGGCCACTAAAAGAATCAAATGGGTATAATGCAATACTAATGGTAGTTGATAGATTTACAAAAAAGGCCTTCTTCCTGTGTACCCTTACCACAATGATAATTTCAGAAGGAATAGCCAGACTTTATTGAGACAATCTTTTAGATCAAGGCCCACAATTCAAGTCTGACTTTGTGAACAAACATCAATAACAATTAAACATAAAAAGGAATCCATCAACAGCCTACCATCCAGAAACAGATCGATAACCAGAAAGAGTAAATCAACAATTAAAAGAATACCTAACCATTGTAGTAAACAAAGACAGGAATAACTGGACTGAATGGTTGTCCATAGTTCAGTTTGTGTATAATGATCAAGTACACTCATCAACTGGTCAATCCCCTTTCTTCCTAAATAATGGAAGACACCCTTTTAAAGGACAATATCAGGGAATCAATGGAAAAACTCCAGTAGCAGACAAGTTTGCAGAAAAATGAAATAGATATGGATTGTTGCAAAAGAACAACTGGAGAAAAGATGAAAAAATATTGTAACACCTGACAAAAAGCCAGTCCAGTACAATCCAGGGGATAGAGTATATCTCAGTGCTGAAAATATTCTTTCATATAAATCTTTGCCAGCATTGAAAGGAAAATATGTGGGACTATTTGAAGTGGTTCAAGAAGTAGGAGCTGTAGCATATATGTGAGTAAAAAATACCAATGGAATATGAAATACATGATCTCTTTCATGAAAGACTAATGAAGGAAGAAGTAGAGCCAATGTTCCAACTTTGAAAAGAATATAGGAAGGAATAAGAAAGGAAAAGACTCATTATCTCAAACAAGAAGGAGAATATGAAGTAGAAGCAATATTAAAGGATAGGAAAAGAAAAAATGGTAAAATGATAAAATGAGAATACTTGATGAAATGGAAAAATGAGCCTTTGGAAGAGTCTACATGGGTGTTGGAGAATTACTATAGTCAGACACCATCAATATGATTCCAGGTATTTCTGAGTAGATACAAATATGGTAGTCAAGTAATTTGTACCTTACAATGTCTCAATGTAATTAACATTACAACTTCTGTGCCCTCTGGCTGCAACAATGGGAACCTGAATGAAATTGGAATAATGCAGAAGAACTATTACAAGAATATAAAAAGGTTCATTAAAAGGCTGAGCAAAGTGTAGGCTTCAGTTTTGTAATTTTTTTTTTTTGGTGGGCCTGCAGGGTGAGCTGCAATTTGAGACAGCTATATCCCAGATATGTAGTAGCTGGTTGCCAAGGTGCAGATTGCCATGCCAAACCAAATAAATGGTTAGGTCCAGTATTGATTAGCCAAGCACTGAGATGTGCCTTTATCAGGAAAAGTTGGTGGGTCTTTTTGTGACTTTTTTGTGACATAAATGTGACAAAACATCACAAAATGTCCCAAAATGTCCCAAAAGTCACAAAAAGACCAAGTCATTTGACATGCTGAACCAAACAACATGCCAAATTGCAGCATTGCCATCTGTTACCTGCCAAATGCCCCTGTTGAAAAAAAGGCCTTGAACCTACTGCATGCAGTGGTGGCCTATATTTGCCAAGTCATATTCAAAGTTCTGGATGGAACCAGAACCTAAAAAAGGGGGTAATGTTACTTCAATCACAGTTATGGTCACATAAAGTCCAGGTAGGGTCCAGACTCAGTTTAGGTACTAGGACAAAGAGGAAGGGCATAGGGTATGGACCTGTTCTTAGAAGGGTCAAGGACACAACTATACAGAGCCAAGACTTTGGTTATGTTATAAACCTCTTAACAACTACCTATTACATATACAGGGTATATACTACCAGTCTGGAGCAAGATAAATAACAATAAATGAAGATAAAGAAAGACAAATACAAAAGAAGATAAATAAATATAGAGAAAGACAAAAAAAGATAAATGAAGATAGAGAAAGATAAATGAAGATAAATGAAGATAAAGAAAGAGATACAAATATAAGTGAAGACTGACCTCAGCCCCAGTCATCTGGTGACTGTGTCATAGCCTGTGACCAACTGCCATAGTGGAGATTAGGGTAGTATTCATCACTTATTCCATAGGAGAAGTGAAGGTCCATAACACTCTCATTGTGCATTGACATCTGCCCCCTTCTTTATCAGCAGCTTGACAATTCCTTGATTTCCTTTGTATGATGCAGCTTGAAGTGCATTGCCATATTTCCCTCCTTGTGCATTGACAACTGCCCCATTCTCTATCAGCAGCTTGACAATCTCCTGGTT